>RYZW01002417.1:0-12760 GCA_004367215.1 Colletotrichum trifolii
ATAAGAGTAGATAATAATATTAATTAGAACTAGAGATTACTATTAGTAACTATATAGTATTTTTAAAAGAATATAATAGTAATATTTTATATTTTATAGAATATAAATAGGATAGTTTTACTAGTATTTATTTATTTAATTAGTAGTAAAGGCTAGATAAAGTTAGTTTTAATCTTTTAATAGTTTCTTTTACTATTCAAAATATAATATTAAAGAAAAAGAATTGTTTTATTCAAATTTAAATATATTTTCATTAACTAGTAGTACTATTAAAGACTTAGAAAGATGTTACTAATTTACTAGATTTATTATAAATATGTTTTGTTAAAGTAGTAAAAGCTGAAATTATAATATTAAAGGAGAAAAGTATTTAGTGAGAAATAGATTACTCAGATACTAGAAATAGGCTTTTATTTCTTAAGTAAATTTTTTTTTATAAGATAGATATAGATAGTTTTCTAGAAGTATATAAAGTAAAGATTTATATATATAAAGATAAATAACTAGTTAATTTATTATAAATTATATATATAGTAATTTTAGTTACTTGAATATTTTAGGTAGCTATAATAATTATAGTATAATTTAATTTTAAGGTTTACTAGTTTAATATTATTAATATATTTCTTAATACTATAAGGGATTTTAATAGATTTCTAATAATTATTAAGTTACTAGATAGATTTAAGGTTATAGGGTATTATACTAAAGTCGAGTATATTTTTTATAAATTTTAAGATATATTTATTTTTTAGTATAAGATTTTCTATATTACTTTTAAGTTATTAGGTTTCTAGTTATTTTTAGAAGAGTTTTATCTATTTAAAAATAAAAGTGTAACTATCTTTTTCTTATTTTGTATGAATAATATTTCTTTTATATATTATAAATTAGTTAAAAAAAAGGTTTATAAAATTATTAAAAATTTCAACAATATTCATAAACTTAAGGAGTAGGGTTCTATTGAATATTTCTTAGGGGTTTAACTAGTTTAGGATTATAAGTATTATAAGATTTACTTAGTTTATAATATATATATTACTAAGATTACTAAGTATTTTAATCTTGACTATAGTTTAACTCTAATAATATTATTTCTAGTAGTAACTTTTATAGTAAATCCTAGTAAAGTTATACTAAAGGAGATTTATAAGTATTAGATAAAAGTTAGTTTAATTTTTTATATTTCTATTATAATATAACTAGAGATTTTATTTATATATGTTCTATTTTTGAAATATTTTATAACTTTTCTTGAAGTATATATAAATACTGTAAATTATATAATTTAGGATTTCTATAAGACGAGATTTTTAGTACTATAATTTAGAAATTTAGGGGGTATTAATAAGATATTTTAAATACTTTTAATTACTAGAAATATTTTATTTGAGAATTATAAAGAAATTTAAAGATTTAGTTATAGTTATATTATTTTTCTATTTAGAAGATTAATTTAATAGAAAGTTATTTAATAGAGTATTAGAATTATATTAATAATTAAAATAGAATCTTTTAGTTTAGAATATATTTCGAAAGAGGTTATAGTACTAAAGAGATTATTTTAAGATATTAAGTTTAATTTGGTAAATATTTAGAGAATTTATTATAATAACTACTAGATAATTAAACTAGTAATCTTAGATAGTAAATACTTATTTACTAGATTTTAATATATAGATATTTAATAGATATGGTTTTATTAGGAATATTTAAAAAGTAGTTTTAAAGTAGTTTATATATTTATAGATATAATATTAGTAGATAGACTTATTAAGAATCTAACTTAAGTGAAGTTTAAATAATTTAGGGTATTTCTTAATTTTATAGATTTATAGGTAATATTTTTAGGATGGGCTGAAATAATAGAAGAGCTTATTTAAGGTTATTTCTTTATTTATTTAAATAATGTAAATAGAGTAAACTAATAATCTTTATTTTTAATAGAAGGTTTTTATAGTAGTAATATAAAAAGTGAGGATATATTAGAATTCTTCTAATTATTTAGGGGGAATAAAAATTTCAAGATAAGTTTTTGTCTAGCTAAGTACTGAGAACTCGAATTCTGAATTCTGAATAGGTAGGCGAGATATAGTAATAGGTATATAGAAATTAATACTATAACTTTTAAAAAAAGAGGGAGCTTAAGCTTAAACTAAAAGTAATTATCTGAAACTAGGAATATCATTATAACTATAAGTTCTAAATATTCTAGGGGTTAGCTAAAATATAGAGGGCTTGCTAACTAGGGAGCTTACTATTGTTACTAAAAAACTAGGGATAGGTAGTATAGGTTAGGGTACTTAATAAGACTAGGGTATTTAAATAAGCTAGGGTACTTATATAAGCTAAAATATTCAAATAGGTTAAGATACTTAAACTAGAAGAGGTTATTTAGTAATAGGAGTTCTAGTAGTGGATTCTAGGCTACTTCTATTTTTAATAAAATTAGCTTTGAAGTTTTTTTATTACTGTGATTATAACTTAAGGTAAGTAAGCTTTTTTATATTAATAATCTTCTTGTTCTTTAATTGAAAATGGTTAGATTTAAATAAAAGGTTTTAGGCTAAAATATTTATTTTGTTAGTATTAGGGATTTTAAGAATATTTAAATATCTCTTAAATACCTTATAAGTATAGTTTAAGACTAGAATATAGATATTCCTCAATTTATTTTTATACTAATAATATTAGTTAGAAACTGAATTTTACTTATTAATACTAATAGTATAAAACTAAGGGTTATATAAGATGATAAACTAGAGTAATATTTTATATAGGGGATAGTTTATATTAGCTATGAATCTCTAAGGGTTTTTATTTAGAATAAATATTTCTTATATTTTTCTACTAATTTATTTTTCTTAGAAAGGGTAGATTTCGCAGGGGTTTTCTTTAGGGTAGTAGTTTTAGGGCTAGGTTTAGTAAGTTATTATTTAATAGCTTCTAGTTAATGTTTAAGATTATTAATCTCTAATAAAGCTTTTTAGTCTCTAATCTAAGAGAATTTTGTGTCGTATTAGTAGTTGTTTTTATATATTTCTTAAGTAGTTTAGCTATTTCTTCGTTATCTTTATTACTATCTTCTTTTTTATTAGTAATAGCCTCGGGTATTTTATTTTAATTACTAGTAGGTTTAAGTACTTCTTCTTTCTTTTTAGGGTTACTAGTTAGGTTATCCTCTTTATTATTAGAAAGGGGTTTTAGAGTAATAGTTTTCCTTAAGTAGTTATAAGGATATTTTGAATTAATATTAGTAATAGGATTTTTAGATAGGATAGTATTTCTTTTCGTAATATTGTTTAATTTTAGTATTTTAATAAGTTTAAGGATTAATAATAGATACTCGGGTAAATTAAGAAAGTTTTTAAAATATGACTAAATAAATAATTTCAGTTAAATTAACTGATTTTTATACTAATTTAAGAAGTTTAAGGTACTAATAAGGTATTTTTTATTAATAGAATTGACTTAGGTTTCAATCTTAGAAATTAAATATTTTTAAATACAATTACTAAGGAGAATAAGTATTTGGATAGAAAGAGAAATATAAGGAAAGAAATAATAATTAAATATTTTAAATAAGAAATAATTAAATAAGAATTGCTAAATAAAGAAGATTTTTTAAGAGGAATATAGGAGAGTATTTTAGGTTTATGATTTATTATCTTTATTAGGTAAATAAAAACGAAAAATACTTAAGGTAATTTTAAACTGTGATTTTTAGTTATTTTTTAGACTAGGGTTAAGGAGTAATTATTCTAACTTAAAGATATAACTAGTAAATACTAGTATTGGATTATTAATAGAAGAAGATATAGGATATTTTAAAAGGTTATTAGTAATATTATAGTATTTAGAGATAGGTATAATAGTATTATACTTAATAGTTTTAACGGTTTTTTTATATAGTTGGAATATTAGTGATAATTGATATATATTATTATACCTTAAACTAATATATAGAATTTATATTACTAGAATATATTACTTATAAATAGGAGGGTAATTATTGAAAATATTAGTATAGAAGAGAAGAAAGAAATCTAGTAGGTAAAGAATTAATAAATAATTTATTTATAGTATATAAAAAAATTAAATTATGAGTAATTTTAGAAGGAACTAACTAATTACTCTTGTTAATATATAATAAAGATAGTTAAATATATAATAGATTATAATATTTCTATTAATTTCTTCTATTTAAATACTAGAAGATCTATTTTAGGAATTATTTACTTTATTTTATTTATTTAGTATATTAGTTTAATCATATAAGGGTATTTCTAGTAGCTTTATTATTATAGGGGTATATGAGAATATATATAGTACTAAGGTTACTATATGACTTTACTAGCTACTATATAACTCGGGTAGTTTATATAAGATATTACTATTCTATTTAAATATATTTAGATATTTCATTCTAGTTAGAAGAGGATATACTTTTTAATAACCTATTTTTAGACTATATACTATATTATTTGTTTATTATACTATAGTAAATATTATTTTAATATTTTTAAAGTTATTCTATTCTTTTCATATTAGCTTAAAAGCTATTCTATGTAGTAGTATTTTTATTTTTATCTAGTAGTTATTCTTTATTTATATTTTTATAATTGTAGTTTTATTTTCTAATTTTAAAGGAGTTTAATCTTAGATATATATTTTAGTGTAAGATACTATAAGTAATTTATTATATTAATTTACTTTTCTAAAGCTATCAGTGTTTTTAGAAATTTAGTATCTTTTAGGTTTTATATCCTATCTTTAGTATTCGAAAATCTAAAGCTATTTATTTTAAAACCTAATAGTTTAACTAAGAAGAATCCTATGAACTATTTATTTCCTAAGAATCTAAAATTATAATAGTTAAATAATTTAAGATTTATAACTAGTTACTAGTAGTATTATTCTATAGTTTCTAATATAATAATTATATTATTAATAAATACTTAGGTAAAATCCTAGTATAGTTAAAAGATATCTTCTATGAATTATTATATATATATTAGTAAATCTCGAAATCCTATTAGTATTATAGTAGGTTTTTTTATCTTTAATAGTTAAAAATTATTAATCTTTCTTAGTATTTTTTAATAATTAGTATTTAGTAAAAGTATTATTTAGTATGAATCATTATTATAAACCTTTTCTTATAGATTTTACATATAATTTAGAATTAGAATAGTATAGGATAGGTATCTAGAATAGTAACCTTATCAATTACTTTTAAATTAATAACTCTTTATACTTCTTTCTTTCTATTTATTATTCTCTAAATTATAAAGATTAGTATTCTAAAAGCTTTATATAAATTAACCTATTTAAATTGACTTTTCTTATATATTCTATTAAATTTGTTATATAGAAACTTCTAATCTTCTAGGTTAATTAGATATAAATATTATATAAGTTTCTTTTTATTATTGTTTTCTATTAACAGTATAGTAACTTTCTTATATCTTTCTATATTAATCTATTTTTCTAGTTTCTAAAAGATTAAATATTTAGTAATAGCTTTGAAAACTTTTTAAATAGACTTCTTCAAAGAATTATAAATAATTATTTCTTATAAAGTAAAAATAGTATTCTCATTAGGTTTAAACTTTAAACCTAGTTTTTAGTTTTAATATAGCTTATTAGTAATAGCTAAATAAGGGTTCTTACTATTAAGATAGTTAAAAAGTGCAATTTCATTTTTATCTAAGTTATAGATTATTGTTTCCTCGTAATTATTAGTAGAAATATACCTAACGTTTTAGTTTTCCATAATTTTCTAGTTATGTAATAAATAGGTATATATAGTTATTAAAAGTTATTAACCTATTACTATATTAATTATACTATTATAAACAGGTTTGAATATAAGTATATTAGTTTTAAACCTTACGAGGTATTAACTAGGATATATACTAGGGTTTTTAGAAGAATTATTAAGTTCCTAGCTAACTTCGCTAGATAAATATTAAATATTCTTTTTATATGTACCTATACTAGGATTTCGAGGTTTCAATATAAAATAATCTTAATAATTCCTTTAGTATTAAGAATATCGACTTTATTTAAAATATTGAATTCTTAACCTAGTAGAATTCTAGTATTAAATTTATTAATTACTTAGGTTTTAATATTAAGTTTTGCTACTTTAAAAGAACTATCAATTATTCTTTAGTAGAATAATGAAAGTATTATTTATTTTGTAATTTATAAAAATCCTATTCCTAATAATTATATAGTTAAATTTAGGTTAAACTAGTAGCTTAATAGTTAATCTCGTATATCCTTTCGAATAAAGTATCTTATAAATCTTATATCGATATATATATCAAATACTATATTATTTAGTATACTTCTTATTTTAATCTAGGTATAGGTATTTCTATATAAAATAGTTAAAACGTATTATAATAGAAATAGGTTTTAATTCTAGTAAACTATTATCCTAAGATTATTTAACTATTCTTTAATAATTCTTATAATATTACTCTTTTTCCTTATATTTCTTATTTATAGCTTTATTATAAATAGGATATCTTATAAAAACAAAGAAATGATCTTCATATTCTAGTAATTCCTAATAATTACTTAGTATTTATTTATTAGAAATAACATTAATATCTTTTATTATAAATTCTAGAGTATTATTATTTAAGTTTAAAGATAGTTTATAGTTATTATTTATATTATAAGTATTATATTATTACTAAGATTCCTCTTTTATATCTCTCTTAACTTTATAATTAGTTTAGTTATCTAGATCAGTTATTCAGATATTTATAAAGTTCTAAATATTAGTTTTATTAGTTAGATTAGGTTTAAGATATTTAGTTATAGGTAACTTCTCCTATTTTAGTATCTTAGTTCATTCTTTTAGATTATTTATATTTTCTTATAAGTTTATTTTATTTCTTATTTATAAAAAGGAAACCTATATTACTAGAAGGTTTTCCTTTAGACTAATTCATATAATAAGATATTTCTCTAGCTATATAATATAGTTAATTAAAATATATTAGGTTTAGAAATCGATTTAATAAACTAGTGTATATTATATATAGTTAATTTATAAGTCTAGTTCAACTTATAATATTTTAAAGTTTTATCTATTATTTTTATATACGTTTTCTTCTTCTTCTTTTCTATCTCTTAAAAATTATATTTCCTACTTATCTATCGTAGTATTCCACTAGGAATTCGATTTACTAGTCTCTGTTTATACTTAGTCTAAACTTTAGGATTCCTATTATGAAATTTAAATCTAATTTATTATAGATAGTTTTAAGAATTTCTATTTTATATTATTAGGTTTATTTTATAAAGCTTGTAATTTTAGTAGTAAATATGTATAAGTTTAGTTTATTATAAACATTATTTATAGTATAGAATACTTTTTTAAGTTTATATTTAGTAGTTTAAATAAGTATTTTAAATCTTATTCTTAAAAGGATAATCTAATTTTCTAGTCTATATTAATAATATTAAAAACCTAATTATTATTTATTAATAAGATCCATTATATACTAATTATAAATAGTTCTATAGAAATATTATTATATATTCTTAATTATAGTTAATTAATAATAACTAGAGTTATCTATATAGAATTTAATTATTTTAATAAATTATTTAATATTTATATAGATTTTCTTAGTATTTTCTATATAGAATCCTCTGGAAGAATTATATTTATTAGGGGGATTAAAAAGTCTAACTTCGTCTAGCTTAAATCTATAGTTTTATAGTAGTTTATTAAGTAGTTTATTCAATAGGTTAGGTTTTAAATTGTTTTTTTCTTTTATTATTATTAGTAATTTTAGTAGTAATTTTAGTAGTAATTTAAATAAGTATTTAGTATTACTTCTATTTCTTTTCTTTATTAGCTATAATATTCTATATATATAGTAAAGTATAATTAAAGATTTCTAATAATTATTTAGATTTAGAAATAGAAAGAAGGGTAAACTAGTAAGTAGATTTATAAATAGATTAAGAAATAGATTAGGGGGTAATTTAAGAGATAGTACTAGAGGTTATTAAGTTCATTATTATACTAGATTTAGACTTATAAGTCTTTACTTTAGTATTAGAGTATTTTTTACTATTTCTTAGTATTTAATAATTCCTAATATAAATTTATCATAATTATTAATAGAGATTACAATATTATCTTAGTTATTTTATGAATAGGGAAAATATGTTCATAAATTAATTTTATTTTAGATTTAGTATTTATTTAAGTTATTCTTTAAGGATTTATTAATTTTCTAGGGATTTTTAGGTTTTATGTTTTAAACTCTAATAATAGTTTAATAAAAAGGAGTAATAAAGTTAGTACTTTAGGTTAGTTAGGTTTTATAGGAGATATAGGAAAGAAAGTTATTTTATTAAGAAGGAATTAAGGTAAAAGAAGATTACTTAGGTCTCATAGGTTTAGTTAGGGGGTTTTATAAGTTTTTAGTTTTTTAGAGAATCTAGTTTCTTATTTTTCTTATTTAAGACCTAGTAAAGATTTATTTAATTATAGATTAGTAATAATATATTATAATAACTATTCTAGTTATGAATTTTATAATCATTTTTCTATAAGAAATAATAATTTTCTAGATATTAATTTTCTTTTAGTATCATAATAATTAGGATTTCTATTAATAAGTTATTAAAGTTATAGTTTAAATTTATATTTCTATTTTATTTAAATATCTAGGAGTTAGTATATAATAAATAAAATAAGATAAACTCAAAGAACTTTTAATATTCATTCTAGTAATTTAATTTTGTATTATAGTAAATATTCTTGAAATAAAAGTATATTTATATTATATATAGTAATTATTCAATTTATTCAAAGTAGATTTAATAGAAAAGTAAATTATACTAGTTAAGTAATTATAATATTAGTTTTATTTATTATTTACTAATTTTAGTATGATTTTAGTAGTATAATCCTTTAGTAAATATAAGATTTCTTATTAATTACTAATATTAAAGTTCTATTATTGATTTAATATTTTCTTATTATATTAATTAGTTATTTATAGAATAAACTAAAGTCTTAATAATAAAAAGTAAATTATACTATTAATTATTATATTTTAGTACTAGGAAAATAATAGTATGAAAATCAATGATTTTTTACATTTTCTATTTAGAATATATTTAGATTTCTATAGTATTTCTTTAAAGAAATCCTAGAGAAATCCTAGAAAAACTTCTAGGGAAATCCTAGTAATTTCTAGTAGGAAATCCTGGTAATTTCTAGTAGGAAATTCTAGTGATTTCTGGTAGGAAATCCTAGTAATTTCTAGTAGGAAATCCCTAGTAAATATTTATTAGAATCCTAAGCCTCAATTGTATTCTTTAATATTAACTTATAAGGTTTCTTGCTTATTAGTAAAGCTTTAGTATATTAACTAGAAACCTTTAAGGTAAAACTTAAAATATCTAATGCTTTTAGTATATTAACTAGAAATCTTTAGGGTTTAACCTAAGGCATCTAACCTTTTCTTATATATAGGGTTTCTTGTAGTTAATTAGGTTACTAAAGTATCCTATTACTAATTAAGTATATAGGGTACTTTTTCTATATTACAGTTTCCTAGCCTTAGGCTTAATATAGCTCTAGGGACTTTTTAGCGAGCTTTTAGTAAGGTGTTTGCAGTAAACCTTTATAAAGTAGTAGGTTACTTATCTTTTAAGGTATTTTTATTATACTATAAAGTCCTAGGCTTTACTTAGCTCTGGGGATTCTTTAGTAAACCCTTAGTAAAGTATTTATAATAAATCTTTATAAAGTAGCCTAGTTTGTAGTACAATATATAGAATTTACTATAGTAATAAGTAGCTATAGTATAACTTAATTTACTACATATTTCGTATAAGGGGCGGCTTTTAAGGTATTTTTTGAAGTATAACCTTTTTACTAAGGGGTTTTCTAGAGTATTAGTTTCTCTATAGTATTTAGGTATTAATTCCTTAGTAGTAGCGTTCCCGATATTACTAACTGATATTCCCTGAAAGTCTTAAAGGGATCCCTAGAAAGTATCTTAGAGGTATTTAGCTATTAAAACTACTATTTTAAGTACCTAGTTATCGAATTTTTAGTATTATAGATACTACTATAGTCTAACTTTAAAGTAATAGAAAAAGGTAAAAATATAAGATTGCTAAATTTCTAGCTTAGAAGTACCTAGAGTTTTATAGAAAGCTAATTATTTAGTGTACAGTTTTAGTAGGGACTAGCTTTTATACTAAAATATATAAAGTATACTATATAGGTATAATTCTTATAGAATTAAGTCGGTTAATAATTAGTAAATAAATATTATAAAAATTAGCTTATATAGGGTCAGCTTATATAGGGTCTAGTAATAGTATATAATAGTAGTTACGCTACTAGGTCTATAGGTTATATGCTAATTTAGTTATAGCTTATTAAATTTTGTATATTATAGAAGCCCCTAGGTGTAGAGTATAACTGTCTTGAATTACTATTAGCTAATCCTTGATTTTATATAGGGTAGTACCCTTATAAAGAAGGCTATATCAGTAATTAAGAAGCTTTGAGTAATCCTTATAGTTAATGGTTTAAGGAATCAATAGTATAGAGGTTACTATAGGTTTATTACTAGAAAGCCAAGCTAATATTACTTCTATAAAAGAGGATTATTATTTAAAGAGGTATATAAGTACTACTATAGTTATTGTTTAAGGTTTAGGCGATATAGTTACTATATATTTACCTATAGTACTATGTTTAGTAGAAGTTTTAGCAGATACTATTACTTAGGATACTGAATTTTCCGCTAAGTATTCGGCGACTGTTTATTATAATAGAGCTATTACTAAAGGTCCCGGCTTTACTCCTCTAAGAGGTAAGAATTAAAGAATTATAAAAGTTTTATAGTAAAAGAAAGATTAATAGTAAAGAATAGGTCTCTATAAATTATAAAACTTTAACTTAATAGGCTGACTAGTAGTAGTTATAAGAAACTCTTATCCTATAGTAGCTTCAAGCTATTATATTACGTTATCTATATCTATATAGTAATCTAATCCTCGCTATCCTAGCTCTCTATATAGGCTATAAGGTATATCCTTATAAGTTAGTTAGGCCTTTTTAGCTATAGCCTATTTTACTAGCTATAATTTAGTATTATAATAATTAATAAATAATTACTATACTATAGATGTAGAATTTATATAGCTATATATATAGCTATATAATATAGTAATAATAATAATAAATAGTAGCACTTTTTGATACTTATATAACGAGATTATATATAATATACGATTATCCCTTACCGGATAAATTAGTATATTCTAATAAATATAATATATATATAGTAATATTAATGAAGTTATCATAAAAGAAGCATAAAAGCAGTACTAGTATAGCTAAAATAATAACTTTAACTATATAATATAAATACAATTATTATAAGAAACTATAATAAAGCTACTATACAAATAGCACAGGAATAGTACTAGTATAGTTAAAATTATAGCTTTAACTATACAATATGAATAAAACTACTATAAGAAACTATAATAAAACTATTATAAAAGAAATATACTAAAGAAACATTAGTATAATACTAGTATAGCAATATATAGATTTCAATTTAAATAGTATTACTAAAACTACTTTAAGCAGCTATAGTAAGGCTATTATAAGAGAGGTATACTGGGGGAATAGTAATATATATATTTATATACCTACTACTATAGAGATTTCAATATATAACTACTACAAAGCTACTACTATAAACCTACTATACAAAACAAAACAGTATTAAAGCTATTAAGTAAATAAGGGATAACTACAAAAACTCTAGTATATATATATATATATATATACATATTTATATATTTATAAATATAGAGATTTTAGTATGTATAGTTTCTATAAAACTATAGTAATAAAGGTAGTAGAGATATATTAAGTACATAAAAGTTAAAGGTTATCGAGGTTTTCAAATAGAATAACAGTATTCAAATAGTAGAAGAATATTCAGAAGCAAATATTATATAACTATATATAGTTATAAATATCGGAAATACTAAAGATATTAGAAATACTTATAGTAATACTATAAATAAGTTAGATACTATAAATATAGTAGATATAATATTTTTATAACTAGAACGTAGAAAAGAAGCTTTCTATACTTCTAGAATTTGAAAAGCCTAATCATTTTATATAGAAAATTTAAGTTACTGGAATATAACTATAACTAGAATATATCCTAAATAACTAATCTTAACTAAGTACTAATATTAAAAAACTAGATATAAGACCTAAGAAAGACTCCTAAGTTCTAACTAAAAAGAGGTACTAGAGAATTACTACTACTAATATTTTATGATTAGCTATAAAAGCTATAAAACTTTTAGATTCTAGAAACTAAGAACTAGAGAAATAGTATATCTAAAACCTGATAGAAAAGTAGTAGATATAAAGCTATAGGAGCTATAAGACTATAAATATAGAGTTTCTAAAAGAGGAAATAGTAGTTATTATAAAACTATAAAGGTAAATACTCTAGAGAAATATTATACTATCTATAGTATAATAGTTAAAGTAGCTATATAGTAGCTAGTATTACTAAAAGAACTATAGAGAAACTATAAATATTATAATTCTTAATATAAGGATTACTAGAGAAGCGTTAGAATAGTAATAGTAGTAGTATACAAGAAGCTATATTAATAAAAGCAGTATATAAGAAGCTATTATAAAAGGCTAGGTTTA
>RYZW01002420.1:0-12749 GCA_004367215.1 Colletotrichum trifolii
ATATAATAGACTAGTTAAATTATTTAAAGTTATAGCGAGAAGAGAAATTTCGAGATATTAGGGGTATTAGAAATATTATACTTGAAGTACTCCTTAGTAAATAAGAAATATCTAAATAACTTAAAAATAATACTACTTTTCCTACTATAGAAGTAGAAGTTTAATAAAAGTAATAAGGTTATTTAGAATACTTCTCATGAGATATAAATAGAATATTAATAGTATTATTCAAAAGGCTAGCTTATAAGTAAAGCTTTCGAGGCTAGAAAAGNAAGCTTTCGAGGCTAGAAAAGTATATTAGGAATAATATACTTAAATAGTAGAGTTTTCGCTACAAGAAATCTTAGTTATAATACTATCTCTACTAGGCTTTACTTTACTTAAACCGCTTAAAATAGAGCCTCGCGTAGTATACTTGGTTACGTTTAGTTATATATAATATATACTAGATTTTACCCCCTAATTATATATAATAATCTCTATAAGTTATAAGATTTCAACTTAGTAAGCTAACTAGTAGTAGTTAAAAGAAAGCTTTTATCCTATAGTAGCTTTAAGCTACTATATTACTAATCTATATCTATATAATAATCTAATCCTAGCTATCCTAGCTCTCTATATAAACTATAAGGTATATCTTTATAACTACCTCCCCCTCTATAAGCTTTAGGCCCTAAGGCCTGTAAATGCTATATAGCTACTTTTTAAATTTTACTGGCTATTTACTAACCGTTTAGTAATTAATATTAAAAACGTTCTTCTTATATATATATTAACGTATAAGGGTTATATATATATATATTAACATATAGTAATTATTTATCCTATACATATATTAACATATAAGGGTTATCCTATACGTATATTAACGTATAAGGCTTATCTTATTTATATATTAACGTATAAAAATCTTTATCCCACGTATATATTAATACGTAAAGCTCATATTACTATATTAAACTAATAGTATTTCCCGTATATTATATTAACCCTACGAAGTCTCCTACCTATCAGCAAAACTTTAGTATATTAACCGGGATCTCTAAAGCTAAACCTAAAGTATCTAACCCTTTCCCACAAAGCTTCTTATAACTAATCAAGCTACTAAAATATCCTATTACTAATTGGGTATATAAAGCTATTTACGCTAAACTTATTATAGCTCTAGTAACTTTTTAGTCAATCCTCGGCAAAATACTCACAACAAACCCTCATAAAATACTTTTACTATACTATATAGCCCTAAGCTCTATATAACTCTAGGGATCTCTTAAGCTTTTAGCGAAACGCTTATAGTAAACTTTTATAAAGCATTTTTACTACGCTATATAGCCCCAGGCTCTATATAACTCTAAAAGCCTTTCATTAGCAAGTCCTTAGTAGCGAAATACTCGTAGTAAACCCTTATAAAATAACCTAATCTCTAGCAGAATATATAGAATTTATTATAATAATAAGTAGTTATATTATAGCCTAACTTGCCGTATACTTCGCATGAGGATTAGCGGTCCTCAAAGTATCTATACTCTTTAAAGTATTTATACTCTTTAAAGCATAACCTTTTTACTAAGAAGTGTTCTAAAGTATTAATCTCCCTATAATATTCAAGTACCGACTCCTTAGCAATAGTAGTAGTATTCCTAATACTACTAAAACTTTCCTCGTAAAACTATAATATCTCCTATAGATACTTAACTACTAAAACTACTACCCTAAATACCTAATTATCAAACTTCTAGTACTATAAGTACCACTAAAGTCTAGCTTTAAAGTAATAGAAGAAAGCAAAAGCATAAAACCTCGAAACCTCTATATAGGTACCTAAAGCCCTATAAATAGCTAACTATTCAGTATAGATATTCAGTAAAGACTACTAGCCCTTATACTAAAGTATATAAAGCGTATTATAGAAGTATAGCTCTTATAATATAAAGTTAGTTAACAAATAGCAAATAAATACTATAAAATCAGCCTATATAGGGTCGTATAGGGTATAGTAGTAGTTACACTACTAGGTCTATAAGCTATAAACCAGTTTAGTTATAGCTTACTAAATCTTATATACTACAGAAACCCCTAAGTATAGAATGTAACTATCTTAAATCACTATTAGCTAATCCTCAATTTCGTATAAAATAGTACCTTTATAAAAGAAGCTATATAAGTAACTAGGAAGCTTTAAGTAGTCCTTATAGTTAATAGTTTTAAGAATCGATAGTATAGAAGTTACTATAGGTTTACTACTAGATAGCTAAGCTAATATTATCTCTATAAAAGAAAACTATTATTCGAGGAAGCATATAAATACTACTATAGTTACCATTTGAGGTTCAGGTAGCATAAGTATCACTATAGCTCTGGTACTAGTTTCAGCAGAGTTTTCAATAAGTACTATTATTTCTAGTACCGCTATATATTTACTAACTATTCGTTATAATAGAGCTATTACTAAAATCCTAGCTCTACTCCTCTAAGAAATAAAAATTAAAGACTTATAAAAGAATAGCTAAAAACCTAGTAAAGAAAAGAATAATAGTAGAAAGTAAATCTCTATAAGTTATAAGACTTTAACTTAGTAAGCTAACTAGTAGTAGCTATAAGAAGGCTTTTATTCTATAGTAGCCTCAGGCTACTATATTACTAATCTATATCTATATAATAATCCGATCCTAGCTATTCTAGCTCTCCGTATAAGCTATAGGGTATATCCTTATACTTTACAAGTTATAGTAGTAATCGAAAGAACTCTTAAATATATACTATATATTTCTTTAGAAGCCTAATAATATAGTAAACTAATAAATAAGATATTATTACTAATCTAATAACTAAAGTAGAACCTTTAGTGTTATTTTAAGCTATTTAAGAAACTATTTTTACTGGTTATTTTATTATTATATTCTAAATAAACTTTATACTAAATATATTTACTAAAAGTAAATAATATAAACTTTACTTAACTATCTAAATCTAATATAATAATTAATAAATAATATACTTTATAATTACTAAATTAGTATAACTATATATAAAGTTATAGTATATAGATATCTATAACTACTAATTATAGTAAGAAGCCTAGAAGTATTTTAAGATTGAATATATATTTTAGAGGATTTTATAACTAATAGTTTTATAAAGTTTTTCTAGAATTACTAGTTAAGTATTTTTATTACTTAGATTAATATAATATATTAGTTAAATCACCTCAAATTATAATAAAAAGAAGAATTTTAAGAAATTAGTAATACTAGAAATGTAAAAAAACTAAAAAATACTTCCTAGTAAATAAGAAATACCTAAATAACCTAACAATAATACTACTATTCTTATTATAAGAGTAGAAATTGAATAAAAATAATAGAATTATTAAAAAAACTTCTTATAAGATATAAATAGAGAATTTAACTAGTATTATTCGAAAAAAAACTAACTTATAAATAAAACTTTTAAAACTAGAGGGATATATTAGGAATAATATACTTAAGAAGTAGAATTTATACTAGTTAAACCTCTAATACTAGTACTATCTCTATAGGCTTTACTATACTTAAACTACTCAAAATAAAGCCTTACGGGGTACGTATAGCTATATTTAGTAATATATAATATATACCAGATTTTACCCCCTAATTACGTATAATAATTAAAAGCTTACTTATATTTTAGCCTACCTTGAATACTTTAATTATAGTCTTTACACTGCTTTATAGATACATGTTATTAGGAACAATTCGAAATATTAGTTGCTTTCTCTGCTCCTTTCATCCTAAAGCTGCCGAAGAAGTTCTAGAATGCGATCACGGATATCGTCCAACGCTACTGTCTCCTTGACGCCTAGCCTCCTGCATTGCAATTCGCATCTTCCGGCCTCCTTCCACGCCCTGCCAATGACCACCACAACCGGATAACCAACCAAATCAGCATCTTTCATCTTCCACCCAAAGGGCACCCTGCGGTCGTCAAGCACGGCATCTATACTTTCCGATTTCGTCTGGAACAATGCCAGCTCATCATATACCCTTTCACCTTCTTCGGTTAGCTGCGTTGTGGGCACAAGGACGACTTCGTATGGAGCGATAGCACGAGGCCATTGCAACCCTTTGTCGTCCGCCAAATGCTCAACCACCGCCCCAATCAACCGAGACACGCCGATCCCATGGCAACCCATTTGCATTGGCTTTGTCTCCTCAGCGGTGCCACCCTCACCCTCCCCTTTTTTGGCAGCGATCGGTAGGGTAATTGAAGCTCCGAGAGGTTCTGAATACCTTGACCCTAAGTGGAAGGTATGGCCCACCTCAAGAGCTCTTTTCAGGGTCAGAACACCATCTTTGCAACAGGGACATGCGTCACCAGTACGAGCAGCAAGCAAATTCAGCCCTTCGCCGATGGCACTTTGCGTGACTGTCAGGGAATTCAGCTGCGGCTTTCGTTCCCCAGGCTGGCTCAGAGGCCAAACCATGTTCTCATGTTGCACAAAGATGTCTTGCACGCTTTCCAGCCTAACATCAACGAGGTTGACCAGTTTCAGTTGCCGGCTGCCGCCCAGCCCCTCCACGACCGTAGCAGTGGCAGCGTCTGCCCATAGTTGCAGAGCATTATCGATGCTCGTATCCAAATCTGGGACGATGGATTGAATCGCAGGAATACTGACTAAACCTTGCCGAGGCTCAGTCATGTTCGAACCATACTGAATTCGCTCCGGGAACCAAACATTGACCAGAGTGAGGCGGTCTTTGCTGATACCCCGCCAAACTCCCAATTTCTCCCGCCCAGCAGATGCCGCCGTAATTTGATCGCCCGACCTAGCCTCGTCGCAGACAAGACGAGGTCGTGACTGCGCAACTTCGGCGTTCGCGGCATAGGCACAGCTGTTGCAAGCTATGATGGTATCCTCGCCAACTGGAGTTGGTAGATGATACTCGTGACTAAGGTCACCCCCCATATCACCGGAACTCGCTTGGGCGACCATGATGGGCAACTTGAGCGCGTCAAAGAGGGCAGCATAAATTGTCTGCACGTTCGAGTATGTCTCTAACGCTGCCTCACGCGAGACGTCAAAGGTGTACAGATCCTTCATGGTGAATTCTCGGGTTCGAAGAAGGCCGTGTCGCGGACGCAGCTCGTCACGGAACTTGCGAGCTTACACTGCTGGTAAGTTCATGCATATACCAAATAAGGATGCCGCTGGCTCACTAATCTGGTAGAGCCGTAGAGGTAGGTCCTTGTATGACTTTACTGAGCTTGCGACAAGAGACGTGATTTCTTCCTCATGCGTGGGTGATAGCATATATTCAGAGCCCTTGCGATCTTCAAAAGCAAATAGCTAGTGACAGTGTCAGCGTGGATGATGGTCTGCAAGGCCCTGCTGTCAACGGACGTGCCTCGGATTCCAGCTGGGCGAAGCGACCGCTCTTGAGCCATAACTCTTTGGATGTAATCGTCGATAATGCAACTTTTGAGGCCCCTGCAACATGGCACTTAGACGACCATTGACGACGTACACAATAACTGACTCTCACCTAGCTGCTTCATGTAGTGGTCAATCAAATTTTCGAGCTTTGCTTGGACGCGTCTTCCGAGGGGGAGGATATGGAAGATGCCCGAATGAGACTAGACTTTCGTCAGAGTGGGAAAGAAATTGAACATGACGCACCGCCATGCCATGGCAACAGTGACGCACCTGCCTGAGAAAACCTGCTCGGACAAGCTTGTCATGAGCGCCTGGAGGCAACGCAATTAGCAAAAATTGGCATAGAGAGTATGGTTCTGCTGCAGGTACCCTCATCCTGTCCGGCGGTTAGGCCACCGGTCGGGGTCCAAACAGCAGACAAACGATTCCTGCCATGATCCACGCGATAGCCACGTCCAATAGTCTGTATGCGTGTTAGCAAGCAAGGTCACAGCGCCCAGATTCACCCGCATCGCCAGAGTCTCACCAATAAAATGTGGCGAGACTGATAGCAGTTAAGACTGAAAGATAATCGTCTCTGAGATACAAAGAGCCTCCTCGGCAGCAGAAGCATCATCTTGGGGAGACTCAGGCGTCTTCTCAAGACCCAGTACAAATAATGAGAGGCTAGCACAAGAGAAGATAAGCTTGTGACAGCTCAGTCGGGGGACCTGTGATTTTGGTCGGAATCACGTGCAAATGAGTTTGGTTGATTGTGGGCAAAATATGGGAAACCCCAGTCCCGTCCGCAATCCGAAGGCAGAAACGAGTAATCGAACACATTACCTACTAGGTAGTGCACGCGCTCTCATAGTCTCATAGAGGCCGAACTCAGGGGGAAATACAGGTCGCGAACAGCATGCGACAGGATGGGAGGCATCCGGGATTGGAATGGTAGCAGTTATTTGGACGCTGCTGTCAGGAATAACGCGCTCGAGAGGCAGAGTTTGCACCGGTTAAACCTCAGACACCGGCGCTGTCTCCACAGGCCTTACCTTATTTAACTACTTAAAATAGAGTCTTATAAAGTATATATAGCTATATCTTATTATATATAGTATATATTATAGTTTACTACCTAATTATATATAATAAATAAAAAGCTTATAATACTAAAAAAACTACTAAGTAAAAAAGAGTTTTTATTCTTTTTTATTAATTTTATATACCCGATTATATATTATTAATACCCCTCTTTTTATCTCAAAGAGAACTAATCAATAACTTATTTAGTATAGTATTTCTTTAACAAAAGCTAAGATTTATAATTTATAAGATTATTTTAAAGAAAAACTAATAGTTCGCTTTCTACTATAACTATTAGTAGATATATTACTCTCTAAAATATAATTTCAGCTTTCTTACTTCTCTACTGATTATTATAACTAGCTTCTAGCTAATCTAGAGCTGAACTTCTTAAAACTATAACTAGTATATTTACCTTATGTTAACTTTTTTGGTAATAAATAACTAATAAATCTTTCTATAATAACTTCATACTTTTATACCCTTATATCCTTATACCCTCATAACTATATATAATTCAAATATCTCGAGATATTTAATTACTATTAACTATAAATACTCTATTTATATATTTATTAGAATCTTAATATCTATAACCTTACTATCCCTACTAAACCTTATTTATCCCTAAGATAAAACTTTATACTACTAACATAAAAATTCTCTACTACTAATATAAGCTAATTTATAGTTTCTATATAAGTATAATAAGACTAAAACTACTTTTATTAGTAAGTAATTTTGATATATTAATCAAATATAACTAATATATAAGTAATACTTATATAATTATAGATATTTCTAGTATAGCTAGATAACTTTTCAAATTCCTCTAATTATAATATTATAATAGTCTAAAATATCTAATATCTAGTATTATAATAAAGTATTAATTTTAAAGTATTATCTACTTAATACTTAATCTCTAATATTATTAGCTTAATAAAATAACTTATAAGATAACTAGATAACTTTCCTTTAAATACTTATAAATTATTTATTAACCATAATATTTAGAATAACTCTATCAAAACTTAATCTAATATATAAATAATTATAGTTATAATAGTTATAGATAGATATTTCTATACCTATCTTATAATTATCTTTTTATAAGTAGCTATATAGATTTCGAGGAGGTTTTAGTATTATTATAAAAGTATAGTTATAGAAGAGCGATAGATNAGTATACTACTATTCTAGCTACTAAGTTATACTAAGAATAGTTTAGTTATAGAAAAATGATAGATTATAGAATACCTAGCTTTTACGTCTTGAAATAAGTATTCTATTTTATTCTATTTTTAAGAAATTCAAAAAGGTTTTTAATTCGATAACTTTAATAGTTATTTTTAATTATATATATTAAGCTTTAATCTGGATAGAATTCTCTCTAGTTATTACTATAAGGTCTTCTATTATTATCGGGTTGAATATCAGAACTAGAAGTATAATCATCTATAATAATAAATAACTTTATTACTATTTTAACTAGTTATAAACTAGTATTAGTACGAATACTATTATTAGGTAAAATCTATAGATAAATCTATATATAGGGTAAAAAGCTTAGATACTATTCTAAGTAGAGAGTAAAAGTAACTATATAAAACTATTTTAATTCTAATATAACTATTTACCAAAATCTTCTTTTAAAGTTTCTTTAAAAATTACTCTTGAATAATTTTCTAAAAACTTAGTAATATGAATCAGTCTTTCAAATATCTAAATTAAGCATTTTGAAAAGTTTCATTTCTAAAAGAATATAAAGATATACTTCATAGCTTATATAGAGAGCTAGAATAGCTAGGATTATGGTTTATTATCTCATATAGTAGCCTAAAGCTACTATAAGATGCAAGTCTTCTTATAAGTACTACTAATTAGCTTACTAAATCAAAGTCTTATAATTTATAGAGATCTACTTTTTACTATTTACTCTTTTCCTTACTGAATCTTTAGTTACTAATCTTTATAATTCTTTAATTTCTACTTCTTGGAAAAAGAAGGCTAGGATTTTAGTAATAGTTCTATAGTAAATAGTCACTTAGTATATAATATCTAAGTGTGTAGTATTTCTAGCAATATCTATAGTAATATCTATAGTTTTATTGAAAATGACAATACCTAAAGAAACCTCTAAAGTTACTAGTAAATATATAGTAGTACTGATACTATTCAAACTTTAAATACTCACTAGTAAGTTGAGTAATATAGTAGCTTATACTATAGTATCAATAGCTATACCATTAGAATTAAAAATAGTTACTATAGTAGTATTTATATACTTTTTTAAGTAATAATTCTCTTTTAGGGAGATTATATTAATACAATCACTTAGTAGTGAACTATTAGTAAGCCTAGTACTATTAATAGGTTTAGAGATTTTGATAATTATTTCTAATTATAACGATTACTAAAAATATCTTAGTTATTGAAAAAGATTTTCTCAATAAAAGAATGGTTTCATATAAAAGTGACAACTAGCTAATAGTAATTTAAGATAACTATATATTATAGCTAGAAGTTTCTAAAATATACAAGATTTAGTAAGTACTATGAATTATACTTTACTAGAACTAGCTATAACTAGTAAAGCTTACTTTACTACTATAGACTATAACAAACCCAATTTATGTATATTCTATAGCTTTTCTAAAACCTTCTCTTTTAGCTTAGATTCTTCTAATTAAAATACACTTGTATTCAACTATACAAGCTATATCTTTTATATATCTAAACTTAATATTACCTATATACTTTATTACTAATTATACTATATAATATAAGTATATAATGAGAATAATATAGTTATCAATCTTATACGAGTCTTTACTAATACTATAATATAATAAAACTAACAATTTGTTATATTAATTAATATAATTACTAAACTTTAAGTTTACTTGGACTTTGTACTATTAAGTATAGTTATAACAAATATTAAAATTACCCTTAACCTAATTCTAGATATTAATTTTACTATACTTATATAATAATAACCCATAACTAACCATAAGAAGATCTCAGAGAACTATAATAAATACCTAATTTAAGTATAGTAGATCTATAATAAGCTTTTTATCAATTACATATTTATTATAAATAACTAAAAAGCCTAATACTTTATTGATTTACTTTTAGATATAAAATTCTAGTTAATCATAATAGAATTCTATAGAAGTAGTAACCCTAGAAACTATATAATCTAAATAACTTCTTTATATACTTAGATATAATATATACAAATCTAAATATAATAAACTATACTTCAATTTATCTTCTAAATGAATATATAAAAGACTATAAATACTTTACTAATTTCTTTTAAATACTTTAAGAAACTTCTTATTATAACAAAAAGTACTTTGTAGCTATATACTATATAGATTAATTGTATATAAGCTACTTTATTTCTAAAGTTATACTACTACTTCATGAATATAAACATTTGTACTGGTACTTTTCATAAATATATTAATAGTATAAAATATATAGTAAAATAGTGACAGAGTTATAAGATATTATCTCTTATATAAAATAAATGAATTACTCTAACAGATTAATATTATAAATTAAAAGTAAATACTAATAATAATATTATAATAATGAATATTATTTAGTTATATAAATTATATACGCTCTATCATCAAGTACTCGATACTAGTAAAATTTATAGAAATACTTTAACTATGAAATCTAGAAATATATAACTAGGAATTACTTAGAGAAATATATTCTTTATATTATGAGGATAACTTTAGAATG
Source organism: Colletotrichum trifolii (assembly GCA_004367215.1). NCBI lineage: Eukaryota > Fungi > Ascomycota > Sordariomycetes > Glomerellales > Glomerellaceae > Colletotrichum > Colletotrichum trifolii. Next base: position 10,247 of record RYZW01002420.1, read on the forward strand.
AACTTACTCTCATAATAAAACTAAAAGCTTAAATTCTAATAGTAATTGAAGGAAAGGATAGTTCTAATATAAGATTGAATTTTGAAACTTATAAAAAAGAGACATTTAGTTAAGAATATATATAATAGGTAGATTCTTTATACTATTAGAAATACAAATTAAAGATAAAGATATTTATCGGTAATACTATACTATATAGCATACGATATTACGTATAAGTAATATATATAGCTATATATTTCTATATATAGATAGTATATATAGCTATATGCTTATATATATATATATAGTATACATAGCTATATACTTTCTATACTTTACTAGTAATACCTATTACTAGTTATAGTTTAATATTATAGTAATTAATAAGTAACTACTCTACTATAGATCTAGAGTTTTGTATAGTTATATATAGCTATATAATATAATAATAATAAGAACGAATAATAGAACTTTTTTATATTTATATATATAAAATTATATATAGTATATAATTATCCCTATCAGATAAACTAATACTAGTTAGTAGTAAGTCTTTGTATTATTACTATACTATCGATTAGTAAAATTATCATACTAGAAGAAATAATTATGAAACTATTATCTTATCTAGTTAGAATAATTGTATACTATATATAACCTCGTTCTTATAAGTATAAGGGTTCTAGTATTTATTATTATTATTATTATTACTATTATTATATTACATAGCTATATATAGCTATATAAAGTTTTAGATCTATAGTATAGTAATTACTTACTAATTACTATAATACTAGGCTATAGCTAGTAATAGGTATTACTAGTAAGGTATGTAAAGTATATAGTTACGTATATTGTATAAGCGTAGAAGTATATAGCTATATATACTATATATATATAGAAGTATATAGCTTAAACGTAGTAGTATATATTATAGAGTATAGCGTTACCGATACTAGTGACCTTTTCCTTTTACTATATACTCTATACCTATCTATTTATATATAAAAGCTAGTACTAGAATAGTATGAAATAAGTTTCAAAAATACTATTAAAATAATACTAAAAGTAATTATAAATTAATATCAAAAGTAATCTTTTTACTTTTTGCTTTATAATATGCGAATACTTGTTTTTACATATTCTATTTAAAAAAACCTACTCTTCTATCTAAATGTATTCTATTTAAATAGTTATATAGTTTACATTGATAAACTTCTTTAAAGTATAGTTTAGAATATTTTTCGTGAAAGTATTAGTGATATTGTCATTTCTATTAATCTACTATACTTTATAGAACTTATAGTATTTATATAACTACTTTAATACTATAATATTGATTATTAAATACTTCTCTTTAATAATACTAAGTCTTATAAAATATTTATAAAGTAAACATATAATAATACATATAATAATTAGGATTTAAAGGAAATCTTAGTACTTTGAGATCTTCTTAAGTAATATAACTGTAATATGAGTAAGGTTTATACTAGTTACTATAATATAGATTTCTAAAGTAAAAATATTCCTAATAATCTTTTTATCTTTAATAAAAGAATAGTATATAAAGTTAGTAAAGAAATTTAACTAGTTATTACTAGTTATTATTTTCTGGTTTAAAACTAATATAAATCCTAGTTAAAATAAAACTTTAGTATTATTAGTAAATAAACTATGAATAAAAATATATAAATATACTTAGGAGAAGTTAAATATTATAAAGTTAAAACTATAATTAAGATACTTGATTTATTACTTAAAGTATCTATTACGTATAGTAGTATTATTAAATAAAGGCTATTATTTTATATAATACGCGAAATGTTAAATAATACTTCAGGTTTATATATTAAGGTAAAGTATATTCTATATATATACTATTTAATATTCATCTTTTTAAGCATTTTAAGTCTAACGTACATACTAAAGAAAAGTAGTTTTTACGTTTAGTATTTCTAATATAAGTAGAAAGTATTACTATTAAAACTAAAGATTTTTCTATTAAAAATAAAAGGAGTTATTTCTATTAAAGTAATCTCAAGTTTTATTCTAAATAGAGTTTCTTAGAATTCTTCATTTTTATAGTATAAGAATATAGTATTAGAAAAACTAAGAGTATTATCTACTTATACACTTATAAAACTAAAGTCCTTATTAGTAAAATATAAGATAAGGAAATATAAGTTATATATTAATATTTCTATTAATAATTACTTTTCATAGTACTTAGAATAAGCTACTTACTAGTAAATACTAGTTTTAGTAAAGCTATACTATAGTTTAATAATAATTATTATTAATCCCTTAAAATACTACTTCTCAAAATTAAAAGATAAGTTAACTATAATATACCTATAAACTCTCTTTTAGCTTAAATATAAACTTAGGTAAGATTTCGAAACTATATTATTATACTTTTATACTAGAGAAAACCTAAAATTATAACTAAAATAAAATATTAGCTATTCTATTTAGTTATTAGTAATTATATATCATAGACCTAAGCTTTAGGGTTTGT
>RYZW01002422.1:2529-12714 GCA_004367215.1 Colletotrichum trifolii
TTTTTACTAGTTACTTTATTACTATACTTCCAATATACTTTATAACGAATATATTCAGTAAAAATAAAAAAATATAAATTTTACTTAGCTATCTAAATCTAGTATAATAACTAGTAAATAATATACTTTATTATAAGTAAAATAATTTAACTATATATAAAGTTAAAATATATAGATATCTATAACTACTAGTTATACTAAGAAACCTAGCAAAAATACTTCAAGATTAAATATATACTTTCAGGGGACTTTATAACTAATAACTTTATAAAACTTCTCTAAGATTACTAGTTTAGTACTTTTATTACTTAGATTAATATAATAGACTAATAAAACTACCTAAAGTTATAATAAGAAGAGAAATTTTAAGATATTAGAAATACTAGAAACACTATACTTGAAGTACCCCCTAGTAAATAAAAAATACCTAAATAACCTAAAAATAGTACTACTTTTCTTACTATAGGGGTAGAAGTTTAATAAAGGCAACGAGGCGTTAAAAAAGCCTCTTATAAGATATAAATAGAGTATTTAATAGTATTATTCAAAAGGCTAGCCTATAAATAAAGTCCTCAAAGCTAGAGGGGCGTATCAGGAATAATATACTCAAGTAGCAGAGTTTTCGCTAGAAGAAACCTCAACTATAATACTTTTTCTACAAGCTTCACTTTACTTAAACTACTCAAAATAAAACCTCACGCAACACACTTAACCATATTTAATTATACATAATATATACTAGATTTTACCCCCTAATTATATATAATAAAATTATTAGTTATTTATTATCTACGAAAACATTAAGATAAAGTAAATATACTAACTACTATAGCTACAAGAAATTTAGCCCTAGATTAATTAGGGGCTAGCTATAGTAATTAGCAGGGGGGGGGTAAAAAAGCTAAAATTATACTTTAAAAAGCAATATATCTACTAATAGTCGTAGTAGAAAACAAGCTATTAGCTCCTCCTACCCTATTAGTTTAAATATAAGTTTAAATATAATTAAACTTCTTTTATTAATTTCAAAGACTAATTCTAAATTCAACTTAATATTTTAAACTATTTCTAGTACTAATAAGATAACTAGTAGAAAAGAAATCTCTTTATTAAATATTCTTATTATTTTAAACTTTCTAAGTATTTTAAAAATAAAGTTTTCTTTTTTTTAGTAATTAATTTAACTAGTAGTTTTATAACCTTTTTTATAAGTATTTTATATAAGTTTTATTTTAAATAAAATCTTATTTTATTAAATTTAATATTACCTAATTAACATAGTAGTCTAACGTCTAGCTAGCTCTTATTATTGAAGTAAGAACAGTAGGTTCGAATCCTGCGGTAGGCAAGCGCGACCGGTAGCTATATACCTTCTAGTTACGTAAACTATATAGTAATCACTACTAGCTATTAGTATTTACTACTACTAGCTATTAATAACTAGTAATATTAATAGCTAGCTAGTAGTAGGTATTACTAGCTAGTAGTATTAGTATTATATAACTGCGATCCTTAAAGAGTAACTATAATAGATATAAGCCTATACCTTCCCTTTAAAATATACCTTCTACATTTATCAGCTATTGTTTTAACTAACTATATCTTACTACCTAAGGTTTCTTCTATAGTTTCCACAGTTCCTCAGAACTAGTAGTATCTATAAAATAAATAAAGTAAAAGCTAACTATTAGGTATAGTCTCCTTTAAAGGGTTCCCGAGAAGTATATAACTTTAAATAGATCAAAGACCTTCAATACAACCTTATTAATTAAATTTGATATTTTAAGTAATAATAATTTTCTAAAAAGTAAGGATCTAGATCTTATATAGGTTATAGGTATTTAGAATATAGTTTATTAGATATCTAATATATCACTTTAATTTAACTTTAAATAACCTTGTTAAAATACTTTATTTATAGTACTTCTTAAGTAGGTATACTTAATAACTATAAGTATATATCTATTTTAGTAAAGTTACAAGTCTTAATAAAAGCTTAGAGTATACTCTAGTATTTACTAATAAAAATACTATTTATACTAGGTTTCTTTAATTTTATATAGTAATTTCTAGTTGCTTTGAAGATTTAGAGATATATTATATAGTATAGCTATTACTTAAATTAACTCTATTTATAGTTTAAATAGTAATCTTATAGTTTTTTATATTTTTATATTCTAGGTAATTAGTTCTTTTCTAGTATATTTACTTATTCTAACTAGTTCTTCAGTATAAAAGAGAAATAGTTTAAGATTAATCTTTTATTCTATTATTTATTTCTAGTAACTAGTTTTTCTATTAATTACTATTACTATTCTTTTAATATCTTATCGAATTTTATAATTTAAAAAGTTTTTCTATTTCCTGACTTTCTTTTTAAATAGTAATAATATTTAAAAAATTAAATTATAGGTTTGATTAAATAGTATAAATTAAAAGAGTAAGTTTCAAAATTTATCGTTTAATAATATAAACCAAGGAATTACTTATATATATTTTAGAGAAGCTAAATAAATCTTAAGTAATATAATAAAATAAGTAAACTAAATATAACTCTAAAGTTTATCTAGAGATTACTTATTAAGAATAAGTTATTATATAGTAGAAGTAATTTAATTATTTTAGTTTTATAATTTTTACCCCCTAAATAATAAAGATTAAATACTAAAGAATAGTCTATCCTAGATATCTTACTTAAAAGTACTATATATAAGTATTATTAGATTTTAGCTCTAGGAGAACTATTTTAAAGTATAATTAAGAAAAAAGAATATTTAATAATTCCGAGATAATACTATAAATACTTAAATAAATTATAAGGTAGTTTAAAATAGGTTTATATTCAAGGAAAATAAAATTATACTTTCTAAGTAACTATCTTATAATAATAGAATACTTAATTAAACTAAACCTAAAAGTATAGTCTAGTCCTATATATTAGATTTTAGTTTTATTAAACAATAGTATTTCTAAGATAATATTAGTATAGAAGTTTTTAATATAAGTAATATTATCTAATATTAAGTTAAGTATATTTTTCTTTTTTAGATTATTAAGGATTCTCTTAATAATTCTCTTATTTTATCTCATTATAAGAAAGTTAGCTAAACTAAATTGAACTAAATCTATTCTCTTACTAAGCTTAAAAAATTCTTTTTTAAAGAAATTTATCAAATTAATAATATAAATTACTCTATAGTTATTAAAAACTATATTTGTTGAAAATATATAAAATCCTTAAATAGTTAAGAAAGTTTCTAGGGAAATTATAAATAACTTTTTAAAGTAGAATAGGATTAATACTAATATATACTTTAATTAGAAGAATAATTAGTATTACTAGGTTATTACTAAAAGGGGTTAATTTAGTTTTTAGGGTATTTAAAAGAACTTCTTTAGCTTTACTAATATATTCCTTAGTATTTAGCTATTTCTTCTTAGTAAGTCTTTATTATAGAATATAGAGTTTAGAACTATTTACCTTATTAATAATACTATTTTAAATAATAATAAATATCTAAATATCAAGGAATTAAGTATATAAGCTAATGATAGTATATTTAATATATTTATAATCCTCTAGAAGATATAAGTAATTCCTAAAATTATATAGGTATTTTATTTTAGTTTGAGTTATATTTAAATTTCCCGCGAGAATAACTAATATAACTAGTATTTTACTATACTTCTTAATTAAACTTTTATTAGTATAATATATAGCTATTAAGATTTCTCTATATTTAGTTAAAGTTCTAATATAAAAGTTTAGAGTTCCTTTTTAAGGATATTCTAATACTAAGTTATAGCTTAACTAGGTAAAATATATAAGGTAAATATTTAAAACTACTTTTTAATTATAAAAGTTCCCTAGATCTCTAGGATATTATATATAATCATTTAGAAATAAATAATATACTACTTACTATACTAGACTAGACTAGAGATATTTAAATTAATTCTATCGAGGATTTTCCTATATTTAATTCTAATTTATTATTATATAATTAAAGTATTCTAAATATATTGATATTTTAGAATTTCTAGGAAAGCTTCAAAAGATATATTATTTTTATTAAGAAGTTCTATTTAAATAAGTATTAGAAAGCTATTATTCATAGTAATATTAAACTATATCTAAATTATATTATAATATTTCTTTATTTCTTTATAATAAAATTCCTAAACTACTTAAAATTTCAAATCTACTAAATAATAGTTAGAAATTCCTAAAATAAAAAGAATATAGAGGGTAATATTTTTAATTTTCTTTTAAATAGTATTTTTTTAGTTAAGTTAATTATTAAATTTAAGTAGTTTAAATATTTTCAAAATATTAAGAATAAGTTTAATATTAGGAGGGGCTAATAGCTTATTCTTTATTGCGACTATTAGTAGATATATTACCTTTTAAAGTATAACTTTAGCTTTCTTACCCCCCCACTAACTACTATAACTAGCCCCTAGTTAATCCAGGGCTAAACCCCTCGTAGTTATAATAGCTAGTATACCCGCCCCGTATTAACTTTTTTATAGATAATAAATAACTAATAACTCTTTCCGCGATAACTTTACGCCTTTATACCTTTACGCCTTTATAGCTATATATAATTCGAATATCTTAAGATATTTAATTACTACTAATTATAGGTATTTTATTCGAATGTTCATTATAACCTAAATATCTATAACTTTAATATCCCTACTAAACTTTACTTNTAATTATAAATACTCTATTTAAACATTTATTATAACCTCGATATCCGCGACTTTAATATCCCTACTAAACCCTACTTACATCTAAGACGAGATTTTATACTACTAATACGAAAATTCTCTATTACTAATATAAGCTAACTCATAATCTCTATATAAGTATAGTGGGACTTAGCTTATTCTTATTAATAAACGATTTTAATATATTAATTAAATATAGCTAATATATAAATAATACTTATATAATTATAGATATTTCTAGTATAGCTAAATAACTTTTAAAACCCTTACAATTATAGTATTATAATACTCTAAAATATTTAGTGATTAATATTATAGTAAAGTATTAATACTAAAGTATTATCTAATTAATACATAATTACTAATATTATTAGCTCGGTATAGTAGCTTATAGGATAGCTAGATAATTTTCTTTTAAATATCTATAAACTACTTTTTAATTATAATATTTAGAATAAGTTTATTAAAACCTAGTTTAATATACTAATAGCTTTAGTTATAATAGTTATAGCTAGATATTTCTATACTTATCTTATAGTTATTCTTTTATAGGTAATTATATAGATTTCGAGGAGATTTCGATTTTATTATAAAGGTTATAGAAGAGTGATAGATCACGGAATACTTAGCTTTTACGTCTTGAAGTAGGTATTTTGTTTTATTCTATTTTTAAGAGGTTTAAAAAGGTTCTCAACCCTATAATTTTAGTAGTTACTTTTAGCTACGTATATTAAGCCCTAGCTAGTCTTAATAAGGTTCTCCCTATATAAACTATTACTACGAAGTTTTCTATTACTATAGGGTTAAATATCGGAACTAGGGGTATAATTATTTACGATAATAGGTAATTTTATTACTATTTTAACTAGTTATAAGTTNAGTATTGGTACGAATGCTATTGTTAGGTAAAATTTATAGATAAATCTATATATAGGGTAAAGAGCTTAGATACTATTCCAGGTATAGAGTAAAAGTAATTAAATAAGTTTAATATCTAGATTAATATATTACTAGATATTTCAGCTAGCTATATAGAAGTATAGTATAGTATATTAGAAATTAAAGTTAGAATTAATAGATAGTTTTACTACCATATCTAAAGTACTAATCATTAAGTATACTATTTTTAAATAATACGTTAAAGAATTAATAAAATAGATTAAAAAAGGATTTCTTTTATACTTATTAATTATAAGTAGTTTAGAGATAATTGAATATAACGAGGTTTGTAATTATAATAAATAAATTATATAGTATATAGTTTAATATAGATTATTAAAAAGTATATCTTTTTCTAACTAGAATAAAGCGTTTAAATACGTATAAATAGAATAGTTATATTTTATATAAATTACCCGAGTCACACAATAGCTAGTAGAGTCGTATAATAGCCTTAGTATTATACGTATTTTTATAGGTATATAATAAGCTAAGTAAATTAACTTAGTAATTATCTAAATTAAGATTTAGATGAGTATTTATATCTATTATAATATTAAGAATTATCTTATTACTAAATATTAATTTTACTTTATTTATTTACTTATTACTTTAAATATTATTTTCTAAGTTTAATGGTTCAATAGAAGTATTATGAATAATAAAAGAAAGAAATAATTCCTTAGAAAAGATTCTTGAAGAAATGTAATAGTATAATTACTAAAAGTATTAATTTAGTAATAAATAAAACTAGATAAATAAGCTATCTTTCCTAGTTTTAATATTAATAAATAATAAATCTTTTATTTCTATTTAGATTAATAGTACTTATAATTACTATATAGTAATTCGTAAAGAATTTATTAAGAAATAAAACATTAGAATTGTTATATTGTTATAATTTTACTAGTTTAATACTATTTTAGGTATTATTTAAAATATCTCTATTATTATAATAACTGCTATTTATATTAATATTCATAAATAAACTTTAAAAATCTCATTCTATATTATACTAAAGATAGTATAGTTAGCTATTTTAGGGAAACTATAATTATAATACTAAAAGGTTATTCTTAATTTTATAAAACACAAAATAAAGATAGATATAATTAGTAGTTCTATAATATAAGTTATTAATAATATCTTGAAAGTAATATATATAGAGAGGTTTACTAATCCTATTAAAATACTAGTTGTAATATTATTAACTTTGTTTTAAAAAAAAGGTTAGAAATAATTAGTAATAAGCTTATTATAGATTAATATGATCCTAATAGCCATATTACTAGTAATCTTAATAAAACCAGTTATTACTTTACCAGAAATATATATTGATTTTATAGATTTATTTGATAAAGTTAAAACTTCTAGTTTATTATTTTATTAGAAAACCTTAGTATATTATTTTTATTTAAAACTAAACTCTAATAAGTCTAAATTAGACTTACTATAAAGCCTATTAGATAATTTACTAAAGAAATATATTCTAAACATCTATTATTAAATTACTTATTTCTTAGATAAAAATTAAATCTGAATTTATTTTTCTACTTTAAGAATATTTATTCCTTTTATTAAAAGATATAGGGGAAAATAGTAATTCTATATTAATTACTAGGCTTTAAGCACTAATAATAGTTATAACTAATATTTTATTATTACTTATTAAAGAAATATTATACTTCTTACTTAAAATAATATAATTTAATAAAATTAATATTTATATAGCTTTTTATAGGATTTATATTACTAAAAGAAATAGGTTTAAATTTTTTTTAGATATAGTTTAGATTATTTAAGTAATTAGTTATACTCTTTAAGTTAACTAGTATATCTATTATATTCTAGTATTATATTAATGAAATATTTTAAAATATATTTAATAATTATATCTTAACCTTGTTTAATAATATTTTAATCCATAATTATAACTCAAAACATCACTATTAAATAAGAATAACTTAGATTATAGAATAATTATAAAAGATTAATTTATTCTTAGATTTAGATAGATAAAACTTCTTAGTATAGTAACTTGAATATTTTAGATTTATTATGAAAGTAAAATAAAGGCTAAGATATAGTCTTAAATAAAATAAAATAATAAAGAAATAGGAAAAATCTAAAAATATCTAAAATATTTAAAACTTCTTTAATTTTAAGAATTTCTATTATAGTTTAGTAGATTACTTTTCTAGTTTAATAATACTCTATACTAAGTAATATAAAAGAGAATCTTTTTCTATTTAAATAGAATTTACTAGAAAGTATTTAAAATATTTAAGTAAATATTTTAGTTATATTAAAAGTCTTTAGTCTATTTAAAATTATATAATTCTCGGGAACTCTTAAAAGGAAACTTTACCTAGTAGTTAGGTCTTACTTTATATACCCTATAGATACTACTAGTACTAAAAAGCTATTTAAATAGAATAAAGTATAAGTAATAAATAAAGTTAGTTAATATATTAAATAACGAATAAGGAAAATATAGGTTTATCTGTTATAGTTACTTATTATAGGATTATAGTTACGTAATACTAATACTTACTAGCTACTAGTATTTATTACTAGCTATTAATAGTTACTAGCTCTTAGTAGTTATTAGTAAAAGCTAACTACTAATAATAATTACTAGAAAGTTTATATAATAAGTAAAAATACTAGTCGTAATTACCCGCTATAGGACTCAAACCTACTACTCTTACTATAAAATAGTAAAAGCTAGCTAGATATTAAACTACTATGTTAAATAAGTTTAAGTTAATATTTATATTAAAACTAATTATATCCCGCTTAACGTAGTAGCTTAACGTCTAGCTAGCGTTTACCGTTTTATAGTAAGAGTAATAGGTTCGAATCCTATAGTAAATAACTACGACTAGTATTCCTACCTATTATATAAACTAATTATAGTAACTACTACGAGTAGTAAGCTCCTACTAGTAACTATTGATAGCTAGCAACTATTAATAGCTAGTAATAGGTACTAGTAGCTAGTAGGTATTAGTATTATATGACTACGATCTTTTTAAAGAAGTAACTATAATTGATATAAGCCTATACTTTCCCCTTATATATATACCTATATTTATTAGCTATCGTATTAACTAACTATATTTGATTATTTAAAGTTTTCTCCATTTAAATAATTCTTTAGTACTAGTAATATCTATAAGATTTATAAAGCAAGAGCTAACTACTAAGTATAGTTTCCTTTATAGGGGTCCCGAGAAATATATAACTTTAAATAAATCAGAGACTTTTAATATAACTATATATTAAAAGAAGAGCTAATAGCTTACTCTCTACTATAATTATTAGTAGACAATTACCCCCTGAAATATAACTTTAGCTTTCCTACACCCCCGCTACTTACTAAAGCTAACCTTTAGTTAATCCAAAGCTAAACCTTTTATAATTATAGCTAATATACCTACCCTATATTAAATCTTTCGATAATAAATAACTAATAACTCTTTTTATAATAACTTTATACCCTTATACTTGTATACCCTTATAGCTATATATAATTCGAATATCTTAAGATATTTAATTATTACTAACTATATAGTTATATTGAAAGTCTTTGATCTATTTAATCGTTTACCTCTCAGGAACCCTTTAAAGGAAGCTATACCTAGTAGTCAGCTCTTACCTTATTTTACCCTATAGATACTACTAATTCTAAGGGACTATTTAAATAGAGAAAACCTTAAGTAGTAAGATATAGTTAGTTAATATAATAGCTAATAAATATAAAAGATATATTATAAAGGGAAAGTATAGGCCTATATTTATTATACTTAGTCTTCAAGGATTATAGTTACGTGATACTAATACTAGCTAGTTATTATACTTACTACTAGTTATTAATAGTTACTAGTTATTAATAGTTACTAGTTATTAATAGTCGTTAACTATTAATATCTATTAATAGGAGCTAGTAGCTAGTAGCGGTTACTATATAGTTTATATAATTAGAAAGTATATATATACTTACTAGTCACGCTTACTTGCTGTAGAATTCGAACCTATTACTTTTACTATAATAGTAAGAGCTAGCTAGATGTTAAACTACTAAGTCAAGCGGGAAATTACTAACTATAAATATTCTCTTTAAATATTTATTATAACCTTAATATCTATAACTTTATTATCCTTACTAAACTTTATACTACTAATATAAAGGTTTTCTATTACTAATATAAACTAACTTATAATTTCTATATAAATAAAATAAGATTTAACTTACTTTTATTAGTACACAAGTTCAATATATTAATTATAGCTTACTTCTAAATAATATTTGTATAGAAATAGATACTTCTAATATAACTAGATAGTTTTTAAAACCTCTATAATTATATTACTATAATACTCTAAAATATCTAATAACTTATTATAAACCTGAACCTTAAAGCTTATATAAGATATTACTATTAAAGCTCCGTATAACTACTACCCCTATAGTCTAGTAAAGAATTTTCACTTTAAGTATAAACTCTT
>RYZW01002423.1:0-12712 GCA_004367215.1 Colletotrichum trifolii
AATAACCTTAAAAAGGATATAAATATTCAAGATCTAGGAAAACTAACTACCTTTTTGAGTAATAACTTAGTCATTAACCGAAAGAATCAAGTATTAGAAATAAATCAGTTTAAATATACTAAGAAACTTCTTACGAAATTTAATAAAGAAAAATATTTATAGGTTTGATATTCCTATAAATAGTAAATTTGAATTTATAAAGAATAAAAATAATACTTCAAAAAAAGAAATATTAGAATTTCAAAAGGAAGTCAGAGCTCTATTATATTTAGCCTTAAAAACTAGGCTAGATATAGTTTTAGCTATTACTACTATATCTAGATTTTCTTCAAAACCTTCTAAAGAATATTTTATTACTTTTAATAGGATATAGGGTTACTTGAAAAAGAAACCTACTTATAAGTAAATTAATAACTATAGTTATATTAATATCTTTAATTTATATAGGTTTATAGACTCAGATTAGGTAAGAAACCTAAATAATAGAAAATCTACTTCAGTTTATATATTTTACCTTAATCTTTATAATATTATAAGTTATAGTTCTATAAAACAAAAATAGTAATATTATCTATTTATAAAGCTAAATATATAGTTCTAGTAGAAACTACTAAAGAAGCTATTTATTTGTATAATAACTATAGCTTTATTAATACTACTTTAGGACTCAGGGCTTTAAATAAACCTATTATCTTTATAGATAATCAATTAGCTAAAAAGCTTGCTGAAAATACTGAATTCCATAAAAAGGCTAAGTATATTAATATTTATTATCATTTTATACGAGATTTTATTTGTAATAAGAAGATTAATCTCTATTATATAAATATGAATAATGATATTACTGATTTTTTGACTAAACCCTTAGGGCGAGTTAAATTTAATTATATCATTAGGAACACTTTAAAGAATAATTCTTAGAATATTCATCCCTCTTATAAAGGAAACAAGTTAAATTAACTATTTTCTGAGAATTAATCTTTTCCTTTAAACTTCTTTAAAAGTTTTAGGTTTTTTAGATTTGTCTCTATCTTTTCTATTTTGATCTTTTCCTTTTAAGTTCTTCGAACATTTTAGGTTTTTCTAATTAAATATTTCTCTGGTTTTTTGCTATATAGTTTCTAGAATTTCTATTATTTTTAACTTTTCTAAACTATTAAAAGATAATATCTTTTATATACTTTATAGGGGGATATTAGAGTTATAGCTAAGCTTATTACTCTATTTATAGTTATAGCTTAGTCTATTATTAACACTATATTCTATTCCTCCATATAAAAAGTCTTAAAAAGCTTAAGTAGTCTCTAATACTCTTAGAACCCTATATTTTCTAATTATTCTAGAAAACTAGTTTTTAGAATTTAGGTTTTATAACTTATATTAATTATACTCTAAAATAGTTAAACTTTAGTATTCGAATATTTCATATTTAAGGCTTCAGTAGCTTGTGCGTCTCGGAGTTTTGAATATTCCGTATAACGTAAGGTTAACTTTTCTGAAGATAAACTCTATTTTAGTTATATAGATAGCGAAGTTCCCTATTTCTATAGAATCCGAACTTTCTATTATTATTACTATTTCTACTAATACTAGTACTATTTTCAGATGCTACTTTAAACTCCTCTGTAAGGGTATTGGCTAAAGGCCTGGCAAGGGAAGGAGTGAATAGTAAAAGGTAGGTCTCCATAGGTTGTAAGACTTCAACTTAGTGGGCTAACTGGTAGTAGCCATGAGAGGACTTTTATCCTATAGTAGCCTGAGGCTACTATATTATGTGATCCGTGTATATATAGTAATCCGATCCTAGCTATCCCGGTTCTCTGTATAGGCTATAGGGTATATCTTTATAACTATCCCCCCCTCTATAGGCCTTAGGCCCTAAAGCCTATAAACGCCATATAGCTACTTTTTCGAAAATAGTTTTAAGAATAGTTCTGCTAGATATTTACTAATTATTTAGCGATTAATAATAAAAGGATTTATCTTATATATATATTAACGCATAAGAGTCGTTTATCCCACACGTGTATTAATATATAAGGGTTATCTTATACGTATATTAACGCATAAGGGTTATTTATCCTATATATGTATTAATGTATAAGGCTCCTATTACTATATTAAGCGAATAGTACTTCTTACTTATTAGTGAGGCTTTAGTATATTAACTAGGGATCTTTAGGGCTAAACCTAGGATATCTAACCTTTTCTCGTAATAATAAAGCTTCCTAAATACTAATCAGGTATATAGGGTTTCTCGTAGCTAATTAGGCCCCCGAGGTATCGGCGTATAAGGCTCTTCTAGGCTTTCTTCACTATATAGCCCTAGGTTCTATATAGTTTTGGGGACTTTCTAGCAAGCTTTTAGTAAAGTACTCACGACGAGCCCTTATAAGTTACCTATTTTCTAGGGTACTTTTAATACGCTATATAGCTTTAGGTTCTATATAGCTCTGGGGATTCTTTGGCGAGCTTTTAGTAGTAAAATACTTACGGTAAACCTTTATAAGGTAGCCTAGTTTCTAGTAAAAAGTATAGAATTTGTTATAGTAATAAATAGCTATAGTATAGCTTAACTTATTATATACTTCGTATAAGGGGTAGTAGTCTTTAAAGTACCTATAATCTTCTAGGTATAACTTTTTTACTAGGGTTTTTTTAATATCTTTATAGTATTTAGGTACTGACCTCTTAGTATTAGTAGTACTCCTGATACTACTAATAGATATATCCTAAAGCCCCTAAAGGGTTTCCTAGAAATACTTAACTACTAGGGCTACTATTTTAGGTACCTACTTATTAAACTTCTAGCGTTATAAGTACTATTAAAGTCTAGCTTTAAGGTAATAGAAGAATATAAAAGTATAAAGTTTCGAAGTTTCTAGTTTAGGGGTATTTAGGGTTTTATAGATAGCTAACTATTTAGTAAAAAACCTTAATAAAGATTAGTTTTTATATTAAAGTGTATGAAGTATATTATAAAGGTGTAATTCTTGTAAAGTTGGATTGGTTAAGGAATGCTGAGTAAATGCTATAAAGTTAACCTATATAGGGTTGTGGTTGTGTAGGGTATATCGGTAATTATACTACTATATCTAGAGAATATAAAAGAGTTTTAATATAACCTATTGAATTTTTTAGGCTTCTAAGGTTTATAGCTATAATGTATAGGTATTTAAAATTACTGTTAACTAATCCTCGATTTCGTATAGGGTAGTACTTTTATAAAGGAAACTATATAAATAACTAGGGGGTTTTAAGTAATCTTTATAGTTATAAATTAATAGTATAGGGGTCGCTATATATTCGCTACTAGATAATCGAGCTGATATTATTTCTATAAAGGAGGACTATTATTCGAGGAGGTATATAAGTACTGTATATTTAGGTGATATAGTTACTATATGTTCAGACAACGTAGTTGCCATATGTTCAGGCGACGTAGTTGCTGTAATAGTAGGTTCGGTAGAGTTTTTGGTAGGTGTTATCTGGGATACTAAATTTTCCGCCGAGCGTTTAGTGACTGTTTGTCGTGGAGCTATTATTTAAATCCCAGCCTTACTTCTCTAGGAAGTAGAAATTAAAGAATTATAAAAGTATTAGCTAAAAGCCTAGTAAGGGAAAGAGTAAATAGTAAAAAGTAAATCTCTATAAGTTATAAGACTTTAACTTAGTAGGCTAACTAGTAGTAGTTATAAGAAGGCTTTTATCCTATAGTAACCTAAAGCTACTATATTATATAATCCGTATATATATAGTAATCCGATCCTAGCTATCCTAGCTCTCTATATAAGCTATAGGGCATATCCTTATATCCTCATTCTTCTATAGTTAATAGCTATATTATTCCCTAAGACTTTTACTAGTATTCTACTATTAGTTTAACAAAGTATTATTATAAGAAGTATTTTATATATAATTAGCTTAAAACTATTCTTTAGGTAATGTATTACTATTTTTTCTACTATTCTATAAGTATTATACCTTTTAGAACATTATAGTATTATGAATAGTAAAGTATAACTAGTTATAGAGATTCTGGAAAACTGAAGAATATTAATTAGTATTTAGTATATAATAATATATAATCATAAGTTAGTAATATAATATTTCATTACTATACTAGTTTACTCTAAATATCTTCTAGAAATATATAAGTTATATAATAAGTATTTTAAGTTTCTGTTATTCTAATTAAAGTTCTTAGTTATTATATTCTCAATAATAGTATTTTACTAGTTAGAGAAATAAGTGTGGTAGGTTTTCTTTTAAAGTATGTTTTAAATATATATAGCTATATAATGAAATTATACGTTTTACTGAAAATATATATAATATTTAACGTAAAAGCTAAAGACTTAATCTTTTAGTATAATAAGACAACTCCTATGAATATATAGTATACAATATTAAGCTTAAAGTAAGAATTACAAGATATATAGATTTTAGTCTGAACAATATAATAGAAGTTTTCATTATATTTTACATTTTTAGTATATAATCCTGTAGGGTTTATAGTATATTTAGTAGATAAGTCTTTAAATAGTATAATTAGGGAAATATTCAAAAGATATTTGAATTACTAGGAGTATTACTAGTTACTATTATTTTAATATATCTTTTACTACTAGAAAAACTCTATATTATATAGTTTAGGGATTAGAAATTTTATTAGTAGTAGTAGAAATTATATGTTCTATAGAAATAACTATAGAAGTTAGCTATTTTATATAAGGTTTTAAGATATAAGCTAAGTATTAGCTATAAGTGCTCTTTTTCAATTTTAGGTTTAGTAGTATAGAGGGGTAATTTTAGTTCTTTATCTATTTTTAAAAGGTTACTAATCTTTTTAGACTAGTTTTGAAAGTTAGTTTCAAATATTAAGATATATTCCTTTTTATTTGTAAGTTCTATAACAATCTAATACTCAAAGACTTTATATTAAGTAAGTTAGTATAAAATTATATAAATCCTTTTACTTTTTATATCAATTTTAACTCTATAGATAATTAGATATTCTTCAAAATAGTAGATTATATAGATACTACTAAGTTACTATATTGTTATAGGTCATAGATTAAAATCTCCTTTGAAACATTTAAAAGGTATATAGCTCTAAAGTTTTATATTGTCATATTAACGGAAATAAAATACTACATACGTACTAATAGCTTTAGAGTTTATTCCTATAAGGATGTTATCGTTGAGCTTAAAGACCTTTCTAAAGAAATCTATAATAATATATAACTTAAGTCTCTCCAGGATTGAATAGTTATTATTTAAGGCGATTTAAGCTATGATTATAATAAAGCTTAATTTAGATATTTTAGTAAGAAAAGTGGAAAAAGGTAAAAAAAGCTTTTTAAGAAAGGGGAAGAGTTTTTAAGAAAGATAGGACTTTTTCCAGAATATTATATACTTTTCTTAAATATAAAACGTATAAGATACTATAGATCTCATTTACTATAAATATCTAGTAATACTTTAAAAGGTTATTACATTTACTAAATATTCTCTTTTATTAGTAAAGAAAAGTATATAATTAACTCTTTTAGTATTATGTTATAGAATACTTTTAACTAAGCTATATTAAAAGTATATAGTTGCTTCCTTTATAATAACTTTTATAAAAAGGTTAGTATATAGTTTTGAAGTTCCTAGTAAAGTATCGAAGTAGAAAAGGTCTAAAGTATCTAAAGTGATACTTATAATCCTTTATTTTAGATAATCTTGAAGTATAAGGTTTATAATTACTTTTTCTAGTATGAAAGGCCTTACTAATCTATAGTATAATAGTAATAATTAGAAGAGTTACCTACTAATTGATATTAGTTTATATAATAGGTATAATTATATATTATATATAAGTTTGTTATATATAGTAATATAAAAGAGTTCTAAAATTTATTATTAATCTTACTATTACAATAAATAGTTACTTATAATTATACAAAGTTCTAGATCTATAATATAGTAATTATCTACTAATTATGATAATAATAGGTTATAGGTAGTAATAAGTATTATTAGTAAAATATAGAAAGTATATAATTATATATACTTTATATATAGAGGTATATAGCTATATTATATATTTAGTTACTTTTACTCTATAGCTAGAATAGTATCTAAGCTCTTTACCCTATATATAGATTTAACTATAAGTTTTACTTAATAATAGTATTCGTGCTAATACTAGCTCGTAACTAGTTAGAATAGTAATAGAATTACCTATTATTATAGATAATTATACCCCTAGTCCTAATAATTAACCTTATAGTAGTAGAAAACCTATAGTAATAATTAGGGAAAACTTTACCTAAGTTAAAGCTTAGTTTATATAGCTTAAAGTAATTATTAAAATTATAAGGTTAAGAACTTTTATAAATTTCTTAAAAATAGAATAAAATAGAATACTTATAAAAGTTAGGTATTCTATAATCTATTACTCTTCTATATCTTCTATAATAGAACTGAAATCTCCTCAAAATCCATATAGTTACTTATAAAAAAAGAATTATAAAATAAGTATAGAGATATCTAGCTAAAACTATTATAATTAAAACTATTACTTTATTAAAATAAGTTTTAATAAAACTATTTTAAATATTATAATTAATAAGTAGCTTATAGATATTTAAAAGAAAATTATCTAGCTAACTTATAACCTACTATATTAAACTAATAATATTAAAGACTAGGTACTAATTAAATAATACTTTAATATTAATATACTACTATAATACTAATTACTAGATATTTTAGAATATTATAATAATATAATTATAGAGGTTTTAAGAACTATCTAGCTATACTAGAAATATCTATATCTATATAAATATTATTTATAAATTAGTTATACTTAATTAATATATTAAAATTATTTACTAATAAGAGTAAGCTAAGTCTTATTATACTTATATAGAGATTATAAGTTAATTTATATTAGTAGTAGAGAACTTTTATATGTAGTATAAAGTCTCATCTTAGGGGTAGGTAAAGCTTAGTCTAGGGAATATTAAGGTTACGGAAATTAAGGTTATGATTTGAATAGAATACTTATAATTAAAAATATCTCGAGATATTCGAATTATATATAGCTATAAAAGTATAAGGGTATAAGGGTATAAAGTTATCGTAGAAAGAATTATTAGTTATTTATTATTTACGAAAAGGTTAATATAGAGCAAGTATACTAGCTACTATAACTATAAGGGGTTTAGCCCCAGATTAACTAGGAGCTAGCTACAGTAGTTAGCGGGGGGTAGGAAGGCTAAAGTTATACTTTAGGGGGTAACATATCTACTAATAATCGTAGTAGAGAGCGAGCCATCAGCCCTTCCTACTATATTATATATAGAAGTATATAGCTATATATATTATATATACGTAGAAGTATAGAAGTATATAGCTATATATTATATATATATCTATAGAAGTATATAGCTATAAATATTATATATACTTAGAGGTATATAGCTATTTATAGAGATATATAGATTAGATATAGTAGCATATACTATATAGTGTAGCGTTATTGATAATTACTTTAATTATCCTTTCAGTTTTACTAGTAACTAGATTTTCTGATAATATATTAAGATTAAATATAGTTATAACTAATTTAAAATAACAAGAAAAAGTAGTAAAGTCGTCTTATATAAAGCTAGCTTTCTTGAGCCTTATTAAAATAGCTATAGTTACTATACTTATGAATAGTATTTATAATAATGATATTAGTATTAATATTAAAAAGGTTAAACATAATAATAATTAGTTACTAGGAAGATAGGTAGTTATTATTATTGTTATTATTAATATTTTTAATATTTCGCTTGCCTGCCTAATAAGTAGCTTTATATGATATCTAGTAACAAATCTATATAATAGCAAAACGTCTAGTTATATACTATACTTTATATATGTCTCTATAGGTAAATATAATTAAGATATAAATATTACTTTAGACTTAGCTTTAATCTAGAAATAGAAGCTAAAGGGTAATAGAATAGCAATTAAATAAATAGACTTATTAGTATAAGCGTTATAATAGTCTATATAGTAGTAGCTTTAAAGTATTAAATTTACTAAAGTATAAGGATATAATAAACAGACTATACAATACAACCGGCAACTAGCCGGCTAGGTATTAGAAGAGTTTTTAGTAGAAGGATTATAACTTAGATCTTTCAAGTAATAGTCTATATAGTAATATAGACTTTACCTATATGTCCGAGCTTTTCCTAGTCGAGGCTTTTAGCTATACTCTTATATAAAGTAATAGNAATAATAATAATAATAATAATAATAATAATAATAATAATAATAATAATAATAATAATAATAATAATAATAATAATAATAATAATAATAATAATAATAATAATAATAATAATAATAATAATAATAATAATAATAATAATAATAATAATAATAATAATAATAATAATAATAATAATAATAATAATAATAATAATAATAATAATAATAATAATAATAATAATAATAATAATAATAATAATAATAATAATAATAATAATAATAATAATAATAATAATAATAATAATAATAATAATAATAATAATAATAATAATAATAATAATAATAATAATAATAATAATAATAATAATAATAATAATAATAATAATAATAATAATAATAATAATAATAATAATAATAATAATAATAATAATAATAATAATAATAATAATAATAATAATAATAATAATAATAATAATAATAATAATAATAATAATAATAATAATAATAATAATAAGAAATAACTAGAATATAACTTTATATCTAAGTAGTAAGATTATGTATAGTATACATTTCCTTCTAGATAAATAAATATTAAATAGTAATTAACATTTCTATTACTATTACATAGAGTATTACAAAGTAATATATTAAAAATATATCATATATTATATATATTATGTATTACTATGATAAATATAGTATATATCTATATCCTATATTAAGAAGTTTTCCTAGTATATATATTTATACTTATAATATAATAGTTTTAAGAAACTTATATTTATATTATATTATTAAGGTTATATTGAAAGTCTTTAATCTATTTAATTACATACATCTCGGGAACCTTTTAAAGGACACTATACCTAGCAGTTAGCTCTTACCTTATTTATCCTATAGATACTACTAGTTCTAAGGAACTGTAGAAATTATAGAAGAAACCTTAGGTAGTAAATACGGTTAGTTGATATAATAGGTGATAAATAGGGAAAGTATAGGCCTATCTATTATAGTTATCCTTTAAGGATCGTTGTTATATAATACTAATACTAGCTAGCTATTATACCTATTACTAGCTATTAATAGTTACTAGTTATTAATAGTTACTAGCTATTTATAGTTGTTAACTATTAATAGCCATTAGTAAAAACTAGTAACTAGTAGTAATTACTATATAGTTTTACATAATCGGAAACTATATATATACTTACTAGTTATACTTACCCGCCACAGGATTTAAACCTACTACTCTTACCGTGATAGTAAGAGCTAGCTAGATATTAAACTACTACGTTAAGCGGGAATATTATATTATACTTGGAAATAATTACATTTGTAATACTTATAATATATTATATTCTTAATATGATAAAAAAGGTTATTTTGCTAGTAGTTCTATTTTATTTATAGATAAATTAGAAAGACTTATTTTTCTATTTAAGTATTGAAATCTCCTAGATATAAGTACAAGGTTCTAATTATAAGAGAAATAATCGAATAAATAAAATTTATAAATAATTCAGAAGTAATACTTCTATATATAATGAATACTAAAGATATCAAACTTCTAAGTAGTAGATAGATTTATAAGCTGAATATTAGTAATATAATTGAAGAAACTATATGTAAGGCTAGATAGATAGCTTAAAGTTATAATTAATATATGGGTATTAAACGTTTAAAGACCTTTGATATCATTTATAACTTTAATGGTTAGAGATATATAATCATTTACTATTTATTTAGAATGGACTTTAATAGAATATAATACTACTATAGTACTTATTTATACCAATATTAAGAAACCTGAATAGACATCTTTGTTAATTAGAGTTTATATTAACAAAGAAAAAAACCCTTTGGGATTGTATTCTAATATAGATATAAAGATTTGTAAGAATACTAAAAGCTATATTTTTATTTATCTATTAAATAAAGCTCTATGTTACTTCACATAAAGTCCTAGACTTTAACATAAGTATTCGAGGAATTTTGTTTGTTTAATAGAATGTATTAGTTTTCTGTATAATAAAATAGTTTCACTTTAGATAAAAAATTCTATATAGCTTTTGTAGTTTCTTGTATAGATAATATATTACTAGCTATTAATAAATAGGAAATAGCTAACTATATCTATAATACTTTAAAGAAAAGAATAGATATTTCGAATCTAGGAGTATTTTCTACTTTTCTTAGTTATAGTTCATCAATACAATAAAAAGAAAAAGTAGTTATTATCAGTTAGAATAAATATACTAAGAAAGTGATTAAGATATATAGAAAGAAAACTCTTTATAGGTTCAGAATTCCTATAGATAATAGTTTAAATTACTCGAACATATAAATAAAGCCCTAAAATCTAGTATCTTAAAACTTTAATAAGAAATAGAAACTCTGGTATATTTAGTTATATAAAGAAACTTAATATTCTTTTTAAAGAAATGGTATATTCCAAACTTATTTATAAGTTAAATACCAAATAGGCTTTTGATTTTAACTATATATAAGATTATATAAAGTATAATAAAGAGTATAGATTTATTTATAATTATAAAAGTATAGGAGGGGATGATAGCTTGCTTTCTACTACAACTATTAGTAGATATATTACCCCCTGAAGTATGATTTTAGTTTTCCTAATCCCCCACTAACTACTATAGCTAGCTACTAGTTAGCTAGTATACCTGCCCCGCGTTAACTTTTTCGTAGATAATAAATAACTAACAACTCCTTCCGCGATAACTTTATACCCTCATATTCTTATACCTTTATACTTTTATACCCTTATATCTTTATAGCTATTAACGCATAATTCAAATATCTCGAGATATTTAATTACTACTAACTACCAGTACTCTATTCAAATATTCATTAAAACCTTAATATCTATATCTTTAATATTTTTATTATAGACTAAACTTTACTTACCTCTAAGATAAAACTTTATATTGTAAATATAAAAGTTCTTTATTATTAATATAAGTTAACTTGTAATCTCTCTATAAGTATAATAGGATTTAGCTTATTCTTATTAGTAAAGGATTTTAATATATTAATTATAGCTAATTTATTAATAATACTTCTATAAATATAAATATTCTAAATATAGCTAGATAATTGTTAAAGTCTCTATAATTATATTACTATAATATTCTAAAATATCTAATAACTAGTATTATAGTAGTATATTAATATTAAAGTATTACCTAATTAATTATTAGAGGCTAGTTATAAGAGGTACTTCAGTGGTATTTTAATAGTATTATAATAAACTTAAAGAGTTTATAGCTAAAGTAAAAACTCTTTACTAGACTATAGGAATAGTAGTTATATAGAACTTTAATAATAATATCCTATATAAACCCTAAAGCTTAAGTCTATAATATACCTCCTACTACCCCTCTACCCTATTACTATAATAATACGTAATATTAATAGTTTTATAATATAACTATAACTTCTAACTACCTAAACTAACTTAACTAATAAGAAAAATCTATCAAGATAACTTCCTCCAATACTACTAATATCAGATAGTCCTACTAATAAGAAAGTTCAGGTACTATTAATAATAAATAGCCCTATTAATAATAAAATTTATACTATATTTACTCTAAGTAATCCTATATTATATTCTTTCTCTATTAATCTATAAGAAACCCTCTTCTTCTCTCTATATATAGTTTTACTTTTTTCCCTCTAATATTATATAACTCCTATCTTATACTTGTCGCGATACTACTATTTCGCTACTACTTTACTACTATTTTACCTTCCTTCCGCTTTTTATATTATATTCTTTATTATATTAACTATTATTATCACTAGATCTAGCCCTCCTAATAGTAACCCTTCTTATTATTATACCCCTTCTAAACCTACTACCTATACCTATAATAGTTATATTATTAAAAGTAATTCTAATAATAATAAAAACTAGCCCCCTAATATAGTTATTTCTATTTATCTAAATTATTATTAAAAGTAAAATAGGAGTAGTATTACCTACCCCTATATATTAAGTCATAGCTACTCCTATTATAAGTATTTAAAATCGAAAAATAAATATGAATACAACTTATACCTTTTTACTACTAACCTTAAACTATATACTACTAGCTACTAAATCAATAATTTAATCTTACTTAGTAAATATATTATCTCCCCTATTATTACTACTTCTAAGAAAAATAATATTATTACTCCTTATAATATTACTATTCAATTACTTAAGTTCTCTACTATAGTCTAATACTATAATAACTACTTCTACTATACTTAATAGTTAACCTTTACTTATATTACTATTATACCTACTATTCCTTTATCTTATACTAAAAATACTATTACTTTTACTTCTATTTTTACCCTTAAATAAGTCTTTACTAGCCTTAATAGTATTATAGAATTAATAGTAAATTCTTCCCCTTCTCTTTCCCTACTTTTATTA
>RYZW01002424.1:0-12712 GCA_004367215.1 Colletotrichum trifolii
AGCTATACCTAGCTAGTTAACTCTAGCTTTACCTAAGTCTAATAATTATACCTAAGAAGTTAAATATTAGTAGGCTACTAGTAGGTTCCTAGTACTACTCTTAAGTAAACTTTTCACGCCTTTTACGAGAACTTCTCTTTTACTCCTTAGTTCTAAATAAATAGTATTGATACTCTTTATAGCTAAATTATAGCCTAGGCCTAGCTTTTTATATTAAGACTAGCTTTATCTAGTCTCTACTACTAATTAGGTAAATAAGTACTAGTAAAACTATCTTATTCGTATTTTATAAAGTATAAAATATTACTATTATATTCTTTTAAAAGTATTATATAGTTACTAATAGTAATCTCTAGCTTTAATTAATACTATTACCTATTCCTATATTATTAGCTTAGTTCCTAGGTAGTTAAAAATCCTGACTTAAGTAGTTAAAATCTAAAGCTATATTTTAGTCTATTTTAAGTTAGCTAAACTAGGGTTTTAAAATAATTATTTCTATTTTTAGTTAAAATAAATATCTTTTTTTAATTAGCTAGATCTTTTACTTTAAGTATACTATCTAGTTCTCTAGCTATTAGTATACTTCTTAAATTCTAATTTTCCCCTAAAAATATTATATTTAGTTATTCTTAATTAGAAACTTAAACTAGTTTTATTAATTTAAGTATTAATTTAGGTATTATTAAACCTCTTTTACTAGTTTTAGAAACTAACTCTAAGTTTAGCTTAATATTTTAGGTTATTTCTAATACTAATAAGATAGCTAGTAGAAGAGAAATTTTTTTACTAAATATTCTTACTATTCTAAAATCTCTAAGTATTTTAAGAATAAAGTCCTCTTCCTCTTTAGTAATTAACTTAACTAGTAGTTTTATAACCTTTTTTATAAATACTTTACATAAGTCTTATTTTAAATAAAATCTTATTTTATTAAATTTAATATTTCAAGTAATAATAACCCTCTAAAAAGTAAAGATCTAAATCTTATATAAGTTATAGGTATTTAGAATATAACCTACTAGGTATCTAATATATTTCCTTAGTTTAACTTTAAATAACTTTTTTNGTATCTAATATATCTCCTTAGTTTAACCTTGAATAACCTTTTCAAAATACTTTATTCATAGTATTTCTTGAGTAGGTATACTTGATAACTATAGGTGTAAATCTATTCCTAGTAAAATTGTAAGTTTTGATAAAGGTTTAGAGTATATTCTAGTATTTACTAATGAAAGTATTACTTATACTAGGTTTCTTTAATTTTATATAGTAATTTCTAGTTATTTCGAATGTTTAGAGATATGTTATATAGTATAGCTGCTATTTAAATCGATTTTATTTATAGTTTAGGTAGTAGTCCTATAATTTCTCGTATTTTTATATTTTAAGTAATTAGTTCTTTTCTAGTATATTTACTTGTTCTAATTAGTTTTTTAATATAAGAGGAAGATAGTTTAAGATTAATCCTTTATTTTATTATTTATTTATNACTTATTTCTAATAACTAGTTTCTCTTTTAATTACTATTATAGTTCTATTAATATCTTATTAAATCTTATAAATTAAAAAGCTTCTCTATTTCTTTACCTATTTTTTAAATATTAATAATATTTAAAAGACTAAATTATAAGTTTTATTAAGTAGTATGAATAAAAAGAGAAAACCTGAAAACTTATTTTTAATAATAAAAGCTTAAGAGTTACTTATATATATTTTAGAGAAGTTAAATAAATCTTAAGTAATATAATTAAATAAGTAAACTAAGTATAACTCTAAATTTTTTCTAGAGATAACTTATTAAAAATAAGCTATTATATAGTAGGAATAGTCTAATTACTTTAATCTTATAATCTTTACCCCTTAAATATTAAAAACTAAATACTTAAAAGTAATCTATTCTATGTATCTTACTTAAAAGTATTATATATAAATATTATTAAACCTTAGTTCCAAGAGAACTATCTTAAAATATAGTTAAGAAAATAGAATATTTAGTAATTCCGAGATAATACTATAAGTATTTAAATAGATTATAAAATAATTCGAAATAGGTTTATATTCAAGGAAAATAAAATTATACTCTCTAAATAACTATCGTATAATAATAGAATACTTAATTAAGCTAAACCTAAGAATATAGTCTAGTTTTATATATTAAATTTTAATTTTATTAAAAAATAATACTTCTAAAATAATATTAATATAGAAAGTTTTAATATAAATAATATTATCTAATATTAAATTAAGTATATTCTTCCCCTTTAAACTATTAAGGATCTTCTTAATAACTCTCTTACTTTATCTAACTATAGGAAAATTAGCTAAACTATATTAAACTAGATTTATTCTTTTACTAAACTTAAAAAATCGTTTCTTAAAACAGTTTATTAAATTAGT
Organism: Colletotrichum trifolii; assembly: GCA_004367215.1. NCBI lineage: Eukaryota > Fungi > Ascomycota > Sordariomycetes > Glomerellales > Glomerellaceae > Colletotrichum > Colletotrichum trifolii. The sequence goes on from RYZW01002424.1 coordinate 2,401, forward strand.
AATATAAACTACTTTATAGTTATTAAAAATAATATTCCTCGAAAATATATAAAATCCTCGAGTAATTGAGAAAACCTCTAAAGGAATTTAAGATAACCTTTTAAGGAAAATAGAATTAATACTAATATATATTAGGTTAGAGGGGTAACTACTACTAGACTTACTAGTTGAGAGAGCTAGTTTAGTTTTCATAATATTTAAAAAAAGTTTCTTAACTTTACTAGTATATTCTTAGAATTCTATTAACGTTTTTTAGTTAGTTTCTATTATAAAATATAGAGTTTAGAATTATTTATTTTATCTATAATATTATTTTAAATAGTAATAAATATCTAAATATTAAGGAATCTAGTATATAAACTAGTAATAGTATACTTAATATACTTATAATCTTCTAGAAAATATAAATAACTCCTATAATTATATAACTCCTTTAGTTTAGCTTAAGTTATATTTAACTTTCCTATAAAAATAACTAAAATAACTAGTATTTTACTATAACTTTTAATAAACTTTTTTTAGTATAAGGTAAAGTAATAAAGATTTCTTTATATTTAACTAAAACTTTAACTTTAAAGTTTAGAGTTTCTCTTAAGATAATATCCTAATATTAAATTATAGCTTAACTAGGCGAAATATATTAAATAAATATTTAAAACTACTCCTTAACTATAAGAGTTCTCTAGATTTCTAAGATATTATATATAACTACTTAGAAGTAGATAGTATACTACTTATTATACTATACTAGATTAGAAATATTTAAATTAGTTTTCTCGAGGATTTTTTTATATTTAACTCTAATTTATTACTATATAACTAAATTATTCTAAGTATATTAATATTTTAGAATTTTTAAGAAAACTTAAAAAGATATATTATTATTATTAAGAAATTCTATTTAAGTAAGTATTAGAAAACTATTGTTAATAGTAATATTAACCTATATCTAAATTATATTATAATACTTCTTAGTTTCTTTATAGTTAAATTCTTAAATTACTTAAAATTTAAAATCTACTAAATAATAGTTAAAAACCCTAGGAGTAATAGATATATAAGAAATAGTATTTTTAGTTTTCTCTTAAATATTATTCTTTTATTTAAACAATTTATTAAATTTAAGTAGTTTAGATATTTTTAAGATATTAAGGATAGGTTTAGTATTTAGATTAATATATTACTATATATCTTAGCTAGTTATATAGAAGTAAAGTATAATATACTAATAGTTAAAGTTAGAGTTATTGAATAGTTTAACTATTATATTAAAATTACTAGTAGTTAAGTATATTATTTTCAAGTAGTAAATTAAAGAACTAATAAGATAGATTAAAAAGCATTTCCTTTATATTTATTAATTATAAGTAGTTTAGAGATAATTAGATATAACTAGGCTTATAACTATAATGAATAAATAATATAGTATATAGTCTGAAAGTAAAGTATTAAAAAGTATATCTTTTTCTAACTAGAATGAAATATCTAAATATACTTAAATAGAATATTTATGTTTTATATAAGTTACTAGATTCGAGCGGTAGCTAGCAGAGTTACATAGTAGCCTTAGTACTATATATATTCTCATAACTAGTTAGAGAAGTAAATCTAGTAGATTTAATTTTTTTAAAGTATTCTTAAATATATATAGTTATCTAATTAAAGTTAAGGTTTTAACTAGAGTATATAAAGTTATTAAAGTAAAAATTAAGGGTTTAATCTTTTAGTATAATAGAGAAGATTCCTATTTATATATAGTATAAGATACTAATTTTGAAATAATAGTTATGAAAGATATTGATTTTAGTCTCGAGAATATTATATAGGTTTCTACTATATTTTATATTTTTATTATATAATTTTATAAGGTTTATAGTATACTTAGTAAATAAGTTTTTAAATAGGGGAATAGGGGAAGTATAGGAGTAATATTTAAGAAAGGGGTACTATATATTATTATTATCTCAGTATATTTCTTATTAGTAAGAAGTTTCTATATTATTCTTTTAGTAGTAAGAGTTCTCTATACCATACTACTTAGGGATTAGTAGTTGTTAGTAACGCTATACCGCGAGGTATACGTTAACGCCTGAGGTATATATACCTCTATATATATTCGGTATATGTATCTATATACCTTATAGGTATAGGGTATACATAACTATATACCCTTATACTTTCCCCTAATAATACCTGTTACTAGCTATAGCTAAGTACTATAGTAGTAGTAAGTAACTACTATACTATAGATCTAGAGTTTTATATACTTATATATAAGTATATAATATAGTAATGATAATAAATACTAGAGCTTTTTATACTTATATAATGAGATTACGTATAATATATATTATTCTCTAGATAAACTAATACTAATTAGTAGTTAACTTATCCGTTACTACTATACTATAGATTAGTAAAGTTTTTATATAAGAAGAAATAATTATAACCTTTTACCTAAAAACCTAAATAAAGTAAAAGATTATAAACATTAACTTAGATATTTTATAAGTATTATTTCGCTTTTAGCTCTAGTGAAGTATTTCTAAGTTAATATATTAACTTTACTCTATAAAATACTAAAGAAGTAAACTTCACGAAAACGATACTTTTTAGTATATATTAAAGAGTATTTAGTAAATATAACTACTTTTTAAAGTATTACTAAGTATTATAGTACGTGAGATTTATAGTATTTTACGTTTCTTATATTTAAGAAACCTATATAGTATCTAAAAAAAACCTACTTTTTCTCGAAAATTATCTTTTTTTTTTGAAAAACCCTATAACCTCCCCTGTTTAAAATATCTAAATTATACCCTAAATTAAATACTAGGGTAACCCTTAGTATAGTAGTAGCTTAAATGAGCCTATATAATAAATATATAATCCTAGAAAAGCTTAAATTATATATTAATATAAACCTCTTCAGAAAACCTTTTAAGCTTAACTATAATAACCTTAAGTAGTCAGATACTTAAGATATTACTATTCTTGTAGTATTTTATATCTACTAATATACTTTTATAGAAATATATAAATATAAGTTCTTTGATTATTTCAAGATAGATTTTAATAAGTAGCCCCTATTAATACAAGAATTTATTAATAATAATATAGTTTAGTATTTTTAAGACTACTTTATTAGCTATAAGATAAAAATTAAGAAGTTAAGAGAGAAAGTTTATATTATATTATATTGACTCGCCTAATCCGAGCATTTCGAATACTAAACTTTTATAGAACTTAATAAAACTAAGGAGTATCTCTTAAACCTTAAATATAACCTTAAAAACTATTTTAAGTAAGTTAAGAAGCTTATCAATATACCTAACCTCGTAATACTTTCCTATAGTATTAAACCTAAGGCTAAAGCTATAATACTTATAGTAAAAACTTAGTTAATATTTAAAAGTTTCGCGCGAGATACCTAGCTTCTATTACTACTTATATATAATATATAACCTCTACTATTATTAGCGGAACTACTAATCCCCGAACTATATATTATAAAGCTTTCTTACTAGCAACAAATATATTAAAGCAATAGTAATATATAATATCTCCCTCCTAAATATTCCTTATATACTTCTCCTATTCCCCTTTTTAAAAACTTATCTATTAAGTATACTATAGATCTTACGAAGTTATATAATAAGAATATTTAGTTACTTTTGCTCTATACCTGGAATAGTATCTAAGCTCTTTACCCTATATATAGATTTAACTATAAATTTTTCCTGATAATAGTATTTATACTAATACTAGCTCGTAACTAGTTAAAATAGTAATGAAATTACCTATTATTATAGATAATTATACCCCTAGTTTTAATATTTAACCTTATAGTAGTAGAAGACTTTATAGTAATAGTTAGGGAGAGTTTTATTAAGACTAGAGCTTAATATATATAGTTAAAAGTAACTACTAAGGTTGTAAAATTAAGAACTTTTATAAACTTCTTAAAAATAGAATAAAATAGAATACCTGTAAGAGCTAAGTATTCCGTATTCTATCGCTTTTCTATATCTATACTTTTATAATAGAACTGAAATCTCCTCGAAATCTATATAGCTACCTATAAAAAAAATATAGAATAAATATAGAAATATCTAGCTATAACTATTATAACTAAAACTATTACTTTATTAAAATAAGTTTTAATAAAATCATCCTAAGTACTATAATTAACAAATAACTTATTATTAAAAGGTAAGTCACGTGACCTACTACCGTTACATGTCAGCCTTAGCCCTTAGCTATTAGGCTAACCCTCTCGCCTACTATAGAATAGAAAGCACTCTCTTCTCATTAGACATTACTAATATTGCTTATATTAGCCTCTCTTTTACTATACCTATTACTTATAGGTTATACAAGTTATAAGCTTAGGCTAAGCTTTTTACTATTACTTATAGTAAAGCTAGTATCTCATCTTTCTCTTTTTCTCTTAAACATTAATCGAAAAATACCCTAAACAACTACCCTCTAAATAATATATACCCCGTATTTATATACCCTAACTCTTATATACCCTATAAGATATACTATAAAATAAAATAACAAAAATTGTTATAATAAGTAATATACTTAGCTACTATATAGTAGCCTTGTTAATTCCTAAGCTTAAGGGAGAATTAAACTAGTCCTCGTAACTAGTACTTATTAATATTACCCTTAAGGCTAACTAAGTCAAGAAGTATATTAATACTAATATCCCTAAACCTACTACTTAGACCCTAGCCTATATAGTATAGGAGAATAAAAGGGATATTACCTATAGTCTCCTTATATCATTATATAATATATTAATTAACAAGTTACTAAATATAGAATAGTAGGATAATAGTAACCCCTATACCCTTATAAGGGTACTAGAGAAGTATATCCCCAAGGTTTCTAAAGATACTATTAATACCCTTATTAACAAATTCGCTAAAAGTAATACCTATAACTATAAGACCCTTTATAATACTTTTAAATATATTTAGTATTTATATACTCGTATTATAAGCCTCTATAGCTAGAACTCTAATTATTTCTAGGTTATTATACTCCTTAATTACTTTAAAGTTAGGCTTCCTAATATTTACAAGTACTATACTAATAATAATAAGATGCCTATATAAGCTAATATTATCAAAACTATCTATACCTTTACCTAGGATAAAGAATAAAAAATAGGGCTTACTTTATACTACAAGCTAATTATTATAACTATTACTATACTTACTACTATAGTTAAAAAGAAAAATAGCGAGTACTTTTACTATAAGAAAAGTTATCTAGCCTCGAAATACTAGACTACCTACCTTAACCTTATCCCTAATAATTATAAGTATTATAAGTAACTATTAGCTTATATAGTAAAGTATATATATAGTAAGGATTATGCTAAAGTATCTATATCTATATCCTTATTAGTATTTATTAAAAGTACTATAAGTATCGTTAGTAGCTCTGCTATTACTAGCTTTATCCTTTAAAAGCTATTAATAATACTCAAAACTATATATACCACTATTAATAATAAAGCTATTACAAGCTCTAATATTATTATTAACTTAAGTTATTCTAACTTAATCTTTAATAACCTTACTCTTTTTATATTATATAATATATATAATAATCTCTAGCCTTTTATTACTACTAATAATAAATCAGTTAAGCTTAAAGGTATAGGTATAGTTTTCTTTTAAGTAGAAGATTCTATTAATACTTCTAAGATAATTAACTAGACTATTAGAAATATTAAATATAGCTTTTTTAGCCTTATAAATCTCCTTAGTTCTAGTAGATTTCAAAAAAACTATATTAAGTATAATTATAATACTATAAGTTTTATTAATACTTATTTATGTAAAAGCTTTACTAAAGTCTACTAAGTAAGTAATATATATATTATTAGTACTACTAATAGTACTACTATTCCTATTAATACTACTCTTAGCTTTACTAGAGTCCGAATAAAAATATATCCTATACTTGAGATAATATATTATCGCCTTATCTATACCTATTTATTAAGAATTATTAAAACCTATTATTATATAAGTATCCGATTTACTTAGGAGGAGATTAACTCTTTCTACTATAAAGTATACTACTTTACTAAATCTATAGAAATTATTAACTATAATACCCCTTTCTTTCTTATTTAGGTAAATAAAGAGATTTATCTTAACTTTATTAAAATTAAGCTACTATTTATAACAAGTAAGAAATATACTCTTTATCTCCTCAATTACTATAGTAGTTATTACTAACTTATTTTACTAGCTAGTTATTACTATAAAGTAGTATTTAAGGCTATTAAGGGGTTTAACGATACTTTTACTAATAAATATAACTATATTAACTATGAAAGGTTAGGTTTATAATAATACTCTAGAGCTTAAGAAAGTATTAAAAGACCCTTATTTTATAAGTACTTAGCTTAACCCTACTACTACTTATATACTATCTATAAATAGAGCGATTAAATATACTAGCTATACTATTATTAAAGTAGTATATATAATACTTATCAATAATAGTCTACTTAAAGAACTTTAGGATTACGCCTTTAATACTACTATTTAGATCCTTAACTTCTTACTATAAATTAATAAAAGTAAACTTAGCCCCTATAAAATCGTAGTAAGAGAGTTAAACCTAGCTAAAGATTATAAGCCTCTATATATTAAATATATCTGAATATTCAGATATGTTACCTATATTTATAAAAAAGGAAATAAATACCTTCTATATACTACTAAAATAGAAGTATATACTATAAAAAGCTTTCTTATTAGCTATAACTCTTTATATAGCTATATCTACTATATTTATATCCCTAATATAAAAAAAGTTCTTTACTACTATAATATTTGTTTTTATAAAGGCCCTAATAAAACCATTTTACACTTTCTTAGAGATATTACTAAATATATTAATATTAATTATAATATTCTATTTAATAAACCTAACCTTTAGATCCAATACCCTAACTAGATCCCGGATCAATATACTACTATAAAAGACTCCTCTTAAAAAAAAACGTTACCCTATAGGTATACCAAACTAATAATACCTATGCTATAGAGTATATAATTCTACCACCAGAAAGCCTACCTCTATTAACTACTATATAATAGTAATCTATTACTAATACTATAGATAATAAAAGTAATGATAATTTTATAGATACTATTCAGAAGCAGGAGTCGGATTATCTTAATCCTAATACTAACCTACTAACTATAGTACTACCTAATACTTCTATTACCCTTACTATAAACTATTCTCGTTATACTACTATAATTAAGCTACTAGGCTACTATTATAAAACCTCTAGCTTTTACCTATATAAAAAGAAAACCTACCTTACTACTAATATTTATATTAATTTAGAAAACCTAATTACTATTACCCCTCTTACTACTACTATACTATTAAAAGTTCTTCTACTAAATTATACTATCCTATATACTATTAAGGAAGTAAAAGAGAATCCTCTTTAGCTCTCTTACTAGAAACCCATATATAATACTAAGATATAATAGATAATTAATAAAGAAACCTTCTACTTTATTAATAAACCCTCTAATACTAAGACTTTTCTAGGTATATAAATCTTTAATATTAAGACTAATACCTCAAATGATATTATAAGATTTAAAGCTTAATAAGTTATTTATAGTAACTATGAAAAAAGTAATTAGTCCTCTCAGGAAATCTACGTTACTATAGTAACTACTACTATTATATACTTCTTCTTTACTATTATTACCCTCTACTATCTCTTATATAAGATATATGATTTTAATACTACTTTCCTTATTACCCCTATCCCCTATAATATTTAAGTTTATATTTATTAACCTATAGGTTACTCTAATAGTACTAATAAGGTTTAGTTACTTCGTAAAACTCTATATAATTTCTATAAGAGTCCTTTATAGTAATTTCAACTTATTATAGCTAAAATAAAGAAGATTAGCTTTATACTAGTTAAGGGGGAAATTTGCCTCTTTATTAACAAGAGTCTCGATACCTATACTTTTATATATATTAATAATAATATTATAACTACCCCTATACTTAAGATTACAAAGAAAGTACGTGAGATACTTAAGATAATATACCCCCTTAAAAACCTTAGTATTACTACCTAGTTTTTAAGTTTTCAGATCTACTATAATACTACAAAAATCTTCTTATCTCAATATAAGTATATTAACTCTATACTATACTATTTTAACTATTACGAACTTTATACTATTAAAACCCCTCTCCCCACAAACAAAAACCTTCTAATTATATAGTCTAAAGACAAATATAATAATAAATCTTATTAATTCTATATAGAGTAAACTAGTTACCTTAACTAGCTAGCTACTAGCATTTAACTAGATATTACTTATATTATAAGTAAACTCTACTAAATAAATACTAGCTCCTCTCTTACTTATTAATATACTATTAAATACCTCTTCAGATACCTTATTAATACTACTATATATAGTATTACTTTTAGAAGAATAGATCTTATAATAGATCTAAGGCTCTATACTATAGCTAATACTACTTTTATAGATAATAGACTATTTTACGTATTAACTAGCAACTATATTATCTATTTTACAAGTTCCCCTATTACTTAGAAATCTAAGAAATAGATAATTATTACTCTAAGTTTTATAAAAGTAGAGTTTATTAACCTTATACTTACTAGTATATCCCTTAAGTAGATTTAATAATATATTAAGTAGCTACTAGATTAATAGATTACTATACCTATAATCTTCTTTAATAATAATACTAATATTTTAGCAAATATTATAAACCTTCTAAATAAAATATATATATATAGAATATCAATATTCAATATAAATAAATTATTCAGGAAGTTAATAGTAATAATATAATTACTCTATATCTTATTAGAAGTACTAATATAACTACTAATAACTTTACTAAAATACTAAATACTACTAAGTATAAGGATTTTATTAGACTATTAAGAATAGTAAATAGTCTCGATTAAGTATTATCTTTAGAAAAATTACTAATACCTAATAAAAAAGCTAGTTTTATATATTTTTAGCTAGCTATAAACTTAGTCTAAGGGGGAGTATTAAGGGGTAAGTTATATAACCTATTACTATTATATATTAGCCTTAGCCCTTAGCTATTAAGCTAGCCCTCTCGCCTACTATAAGGTAGAAAGCACTCTCTTCTCGTTAGATATCACTAATATTACCTATATTAGCCTCTCTTTTACCATACCTATTACCCATAAATCATACACTTATAGATATTTAAAAGAAAATTATCTAGCTAATTTATAATTTACTATACTAAACTAATAATATTAAAGACTAAATATTAATTAAATTATACCTTAATATTAATATACTACTATAATACTAATTACTAGATATTTTAAAATATTATAATAATACAATTATAGAAGTTTTAAAAGCTATTTAACTATACTAGGAATATTTATATTTATATAAATATTATTTATAAGTTAGCTATTAGCTATAATCAATATATTAAAATTATTTACTAATAAAAACAAGCTAAATCCCACTATACTTATATAGAAATTATAAGTTAACTTATATTAATAATAGAGAACTTTTATATTAGTAGTATAAAATCTTATCTTGTGGTAAGTAAAGTTTAGTAGGGATATTAAAATTATAGATATCAAGGTTATAATAAATATTTAAATAGAATACTTATAGTTAGTAGTAATTAAATATCTCGAGATATTTAAATTATATATAACTATAAAAGTATAAAGGTATAAAGGTATAAGGTTATCGCAGAAGGAGTTATTAGTTATTTATTATCGAAAAAGTTAATACGGGGCAGGTATACTAGCTANACTATAGCTATAAGGGGTTCGGTCCCGGATTAACTAGGGGCTAACTATAGTAATTAGTAGGGGGGGTAGGAGGGCTAAAATCGTACTTCAAGGAATAACATATCTACTAATAATCATAATAAAGAATAAGCCATTAACCCCTCCCTTTCTTTAAAAAATATATTTAAAGTATTTATATTATTAATAAACTTTTAAAAGAAGTACTATTTTGAGGGAAATAAAGATCTATAGTAGTTTCTTAGTATTAAAATTATTCGAGATTAAATAGTATAATACTTATAGTTTTTATAAATAGTATATATTAAAAAGCCCCTTAAGTACTTCATAAAATATATGATATATTAAGTAATTTAAAACCCCCTAAAACCTAATAAACTTTTCTTATAGCATAATTAAACTTTTAATATAAAGATTAAGCGTTACTAATAAGAT
>RYZW01002425.1:0-12692 GCA_004367215.1 Colletotrichum trifolii
TTATGATAAACTTAAAGAGTTTACACCTAAGGTAAAAACTTTTTACTAGACTATAGAGATAGTAGTTATATAGAGCCCTAATAGCAACATCCTACACAAGCCCTAAAGCTTAGGTCTATAATAACTACTACCTAGTAGTATTTACTACTAGCTAGCTATTAATAGTTACTAGTTATTAATAACTAATAGTAATAAGAGTTAATAGCTAGTAGTTATTACTATATAGTTTATATAACTAGAAAATATATATTTACTAGTTATACTTACCTGCTATTAGATTCGAACCTATTACTCTTATTATAAAACAGTAAATGCTAGCTAGACGTTAAACTACTATATCAAGCGGGTAAAACTTATAATTGATTAAATAGCTAAATATATTTAAGAGTACTTTAAAAGTAATAAGATTGTTAGACTTACTTCTTTAACTAGTAAAATACTATTCTTAGGAAAATAATAATGAAGAATCCTAATTAAAGTAAAAAAGAGATATTCGACATATTTCTTATAAACTTTATATATTTGTAGAAAGTATTTAAAACTAATTAGTATACTAATAAAGCTCTTCTAACGAGCTTATAAGTATATACTATAATAAACTAGAATACTAATTAGTATTCTTTAGCCCAATAGTAATTTCCTAGAGTTTCTATAATTAGTTATATTCTACTATAAGTAATACTATAATACTCTAAAAGCTATAATATTCTTAGATATCAAGGCATGCTAGTAGCCCCTAGCTAGGCTACTGCTTAGTTATCTATAAAGAGGGGTATTTAGGCTACAATAGCTAAGATCCCAGGTTAAGGAGTCAGATTCGAATGTATCAATAACCCCATACCTATATTTGCCCCCCATATAGATCTATCACTTAGATACCACACCTATACCTAACATATTCGAATCTCTACCTAACTATTAGGGGTTCTAACCAGTAAGTTATATAGGGGGCACTAGTGCAGCAGAAGCGATGATTTCGATATACGCGCGCGATACCTATACAACTATAGCATCAATACTATCAAAAGAAGCACTAGTACAGCAGAAGCGATGATTTCGATATATGCGCGTAATACCTATATAGCTATACTAGCAAAACCCTTACTAGAGGGGCCCTAGTATAGCTCATGCAGCAGAAGTAACGATTTCGATATAATACTTACGAGGCTACTATAATAAGGACTACTACATAAAACTACAGAGACCATTACAAGAGGGGTACTAGAGAAGCACTAGTACAACTTAACTAATAGTTTTAATATATACAATACCTATACAACTATACTATCGATACTTTACAAAAAAAACAAACAAGAAAAGTACTAATATAGTACCAATATAGTAGAAGCGACGATTTCAATATACACAATACTTATATAGCTATACTATTAATACTATTATAAGAGAAGTATACTAGAAAAGCCCTAGCGCGGCACTAGTATACTAGAGTAACGAGAAACATATTAGAAAAACCCCCGTACAACTAAGGTAACAATCTTAATATACATAATACCTACAAGGCTATAGTAAAGGTATTATAAGAAAGGTATATATAAGGGGGCCCTAGTATAGTAGAAATAATAATTTCGATACGCATTCAATACCTATATAACTATACTATTAATACTATCACAAGAGAGGTACTAGTATAGTACTAGTATAGTAGAGGCGAAAAGAAGTATACAAAAGGGCCCTAGTATAGCAGAAACGACAGTTTCGACATACAACACTTACAAAACTACCACACAAGGCTATAAAAAGCTATTATAAGAGAAGTATACTAGAGGGGCACTAGTACAGTACTAGTATGGTAGTAGCGATAATTCCAATATAATATTCACAAAGCTATACGAGGGTAGTATAAGAAACATATACGAGAAGCACTAGTATAAAACTAGGTAAGTAGATATTTTCGAGAACTTCATACTATACAAACATCTATAAGACATTCAGAAGCATATATCATATAGCCATATATAGTTACGAATAAGAGGGTTACTATAAAAATACTATATAAATACCTCTAGCAATAAAAAAATTCCCACAAAGGCACTATAAAGTACCTCTAGTAATATTACTAGTAATTAGTAATACTAGGGAATATAAAGAAACCTAACCTTCATAGTACTAAAAAAACCCTCTATTTAGCCATAAAAATATTACTACGAGAATATAAAGACTAAGGGGTTAACTAGGGGCTAGCATTCTAGACTTTTATATTACCCAAACTTCTACAGTCCCCCAAACTATAGAAGTTTCAAAACACAAGAGAACTAAGGCTAGTAGGGTACCAATTCTAAGGCTATAAAGGCATAGCCTCTAAGGAAGGAGATAATAGCTACTAAGAAGCCTAGTAACCACACAAGGCCACGAGGGCTACCAGGAAGCCACGAGGCATAGCAGGCTACCAGGAAGCCACGAGGGCTACCAGGTAGCCACAAGGCACAGCAGGCTACCAGGAAGCCACGAGGCCACGAGGCATAGGAGCCATTTACTACTAACAATCAATAGAGAAACCGTAAACCCTATAATTTTTATTTAAAAAACTCAGTAGCATACTAGAAGCATACTAGAAAACCACCAATCAAGTTAATAGCAAGGGCAATAGTATACAAAAGGACATGACGCGGCTTCAAGTCAGTCAAGGGGTTACCAGAGGAGTAACAACTGTAGCATAAAAGGCAAGTAGCATATAAGAAACCATTAAGAAACTCTATAAACAGTACTACTCTTCCTACTATAGGGGCAGAAATTTAATAAAAGTACTAAAAGTCTACTTAGAATATAAAAAGTAATCGAAAGCTAGTAAGAAAGCTAGGACATATACTATAAGGGGTTTTAAGATAGGCTAAGATCTAGGAATAACTTCATTCAAGCCACGAGACCATAAGGACATAGTCTATAAGGGGGGGGAATATATCAGGGCACGCTAGTAGCCCCCAGCTAGGCTACTACTTAGTCATCCATAAAGAGGGGTATTTAGGCCACAATAGCTAGGATCCCAGGTTAAGAAGTCAGATTCGAATATATCAACAACCCTATACCTACATTTACCCCCTGTATAGATCTATCACTTAGATACCGCACCCATACCTAACATTAGAATAATAAAACCAATAGTATTAAAATACCTAAAAAATAGTATTAGATTAACTATATATATAAAATATCTTATAATAATACTTAAAGTTATAGCTATACCTATTACTATTCCCAGTTACTATAAAAAGGATATTACTCTCTACTTATTTCTATATATATCTATAATAATAAGAAGTACTATATATATAGAACAATAGATTATTAGTTTATAAAATATACTTTTAAAGAGTAATATACTTTATATAATTAGTATAAGTCAACTAGTAATCTAAAAACGTATTCTATAGTAGTATATTAAGCTTTCTCTAGTAAATATAAAATTATTAGTAGCTTTAACGATAACTTCTAGGTATTCCTAAGAGATAACAAGTATAAGGAGCTTTTTACCTAGTACTACATATAGTATAACTTTAAAAACTATACCTTTACTATTTCTAAGACATTTTTAATATAATTCTTCAGCAAATAGCTTATTACTTTAGATAGAAGCAAAATTACTAGAATCTTCTAAGATTAGGTAATATTATATATTTTTGCTAAGAAGAATAGTAATATTATTAAGAATATAGTTATAGCCACTATATATATATTTACGCTCAAAGGCTATTACTTGGCTACTATTTGTTAAGAGATTTTACTTAATTGAAATACTATTAACTTCTTAACTACTAAATATTCTTAGTTTATAGCTTTTAAGTATATAGCTAACTCCTTTATAATTTTTATGCTTATATAAAATAAACTAGTAATAATCTACTTTAGTAATACTACTTTAACTACAATATTTAGAATAGTTAATACTCCTATACTACTTAGTATTATTATGTTTTATATAGTGTTATAAAATATTTCTTTTATACTCTATTTTATAGATATAAATCACCTTAATATTATATTTAATAATATATATAACTAGTTTTACTAAGGTAAAAAGATTATACTTATTATTTGTTAATAAGGATATTTATAAATATTCCTAAATAAAGAGAAAATACTTATTTTTATATATTTTAGATAGTTAGAGATATAGAGACTACTATACTGGTTCAGATATTTAGTTATAGTATACTTCTACGATATATTTACTCAAGTAAAATACCTAGCTGAGTATTATACCTTTAGGGCTCTTGAGTAATATTACTACTAGTATTAAATATATAGTATTATTCTTTCCCGCTTTTATTTTACGATTTAGGATAATATTAAGTTTAACTTCGAAATTATTATTAATATTATCTATTTTAATAGTTGCCCCGTATTCTATATTATTAATACTACTATAGCATTTAATGTTACTCACTTTTGACTAAATATCTTAGTAAAAGTAATATAAGAGGCTTTTAAAGTATACTAGATTAACTTTTATTATAGTTTTCTTAATTTTATAACTACTAATATAAGAATAATATTTTGATCTAAAGAGTTTAGATTAGGAATTGAAATTATAAGATTATTGAACCGAACAATATTAACCAAAGTATAAATAATATTAGTAAATTAGATATTACTATACTTTCTTCTACTAAATTTATAAGATTTATTATAATAAAGCTTCTATAGTAACTCGATAAATAATTTTTCTAAGTAATATGTAAAATAATTGATAATACTACTAGCCTGAATAGCTTTATACTTATATTACTTGCTTTTAGTATATACCTATATTCTATAGAAAGCTATACTTTTTCCCTAAATATAATTAACTAAACTTATATTATATAGAAAATAATAGAAGAAGTCTACTATATCTACCCTAAATATACTATTAATATAGCTTTAGCAATATACAATAGACCTAATACCTTTTATATAGTAGCCTTCCTGCTTTAGTCTTCTATATATATATAGTAAGAGAAATATAGATAGTAAGATTTATTGTGCCTTATTACTACTTATAGTAAAACATATATTCTTGAATTTCTTCACAACTTTTAAGAGTGTTAAATAATACTTATAAGCTTATATTTTAAGGATAACTAAGAGATATTTTAATAACTACTTAACAATATTTTTTAAGATACTAATACTTGAGATTTATAGGAAATCTATAAGAGTTTTCAATACTATTGCTAGAGATCTAATATTATATAGAAATATATACTTCTATAGTAATACCTTAATTTTATCTATAACTATCCCTATAAAGCCCCGGAATATTTAGTAGATACTATTAAACACTATCATTATGCATAATAGTAACCTTACTACTATTAGTAATAATAATCCCCCTCTTTCTCAAGTAAATACTGATATAGTTATTATATAATTATAAATATAGTTCTAGCTAGCTCCCCGTAAAAGGTTACTAGTAATATTATTTACTCAAAACTATAGCATAGAGTCTTATTTTATGGTATATCATATAGCTAAGGAAAGGCCAGATATAATTTTCTCTTTAACCTTTTACAAAAACATATTCTTATATAACTCGGTTTATTATTCGAGGAATCAATCAAAACAAAAGTTAAACGTATTATTACTAATAGTATCGTTGAGATTGTCTAGTAGAACGCTATCTTCTATAAAGGTTATAAGTATTTCAAGTTATATATCATTAATCAATTGAGAATAAGGATACTAATAAAAGATATAAGAAATTATATTCTATAATCTAAAGTTTTAGTAATAATAATAAGTTTAAAATATTAATATAATCGCTAATAATTTAATAGAATAGCTAATAGTTAAATTTAACTATAGTCCTAGTTTTCTTCTAGTATAAAAGTATAATAATATAGTTTCGAGATATTACCTAAACCTATACCTAAACTAAAACAGAACTCACGAAGTATTTTATAGCTTACTTATTTCTTTACTTTAAAGGATAATACCTTCCAAGATCTATAAAAATCATTATTAAACTATCATATAGCCCCGTTAAAGCTAATACCTACTAGTAGGTAATTTATTCTAGGTATTATAGGGAATAGTAAGAAATAGATATTTTAATATATCATTTATACTTGCTTATCTTATACTTTGCTAATAAGGATTTTAGTCTTATAGGTAAATAAATAAATAATGCCTTTAGTTTCTCTAATATTACTTTCTTATACTATAAAGATAAAGAGTTCTAAAAAGCTTTATTTAAAATGAAATCTAAAACTACTTTTGTAGAAATTACCCTTCTTATATTTAATAGAAATATCTTAAGTTTGAATAGTAATACTTTCTACTTATACTAAAAATACTAAAAGTAAAAGCTGGTATTCCTCGATATATATACTAGACTAGAAATTCTTCAAATAGTATATATTAAATAGTATATATATAGAATATACTTCATCTTAATATACTAAAATAAAGTATTGTTTAATCTCTTATATAGTATATAAGAATAATAGTTTTCTATAAATAATACTACTATATTTAATAAATATCCTAAGTAATAAATCAAGTATCGTAATTATACCTATAATATTATACTACTTGATTTCTCTAAAATATACTTTTATACTTTTATTAATAACTCCTTAACTAATAGTACTAGTTTCTTATTTTAACTAGGATTTATAATAATCCTAAACTAAGAGATGGTAATTAATAATAACTAATTTAACTTTTATAGTAATTTTATATACTACTTTTCTACTAAAAATAAAAGAATTATTAGGAATATATTTACTTTAGAGATTTATACTATAGTAACTAATATAGACTTTATCTATATTATAGCTACATTATTTAAAGAAATCCTTAAATACTAAGATTTCCCCTAAGCTCTAGCTATTATATATACTAATTTATACTTTTCTATAAGTATCTTATAAAGCTTAGTACGACTAAAGATAAATACTTTCTAATTAATATTATAGTATTAAAATAGTTATATAAATACTAAAAGCTCTACGAAGCATAATAAATTAATAGAAATGTTGACAATACTGATATTTCTATATAAAGTACTCTAAACTATATTTTCAAGAGATTTATTAATTCAAACTATATAATTATTTAAATAGAAAGATAGGTTATTCGAATAGAGTAGATAAAAAAGTTTTAGAAATTATAAAGTAAAAACTAAAAGGATTATTTTCGATACTACTTTATATTTTACTTATAGCATTATTTTAATAGTGTTTTTAGTATATATTTATTGTATTTTTAGTACTAGCTTTTATGTATAAATAAATAGGTATAAAGTATATAGTAAAAAGAAAAGATTACTAGTATTAGTAATATTATACTATATAGTATATAGTACTATATATAGTATATATACTTCTATATATATATAGTATATATAGCCACATATATTTATATAAATCTATAATACATATAGCTATATATTCTCTATTCTTTACTAGTAATATAAATTACTAGCTGTAGCGTAGTACTATAGTAAATAGTAAACAGCTACTATACTATAAGTCTAGAATTCTATAAGACTATACGTATAGATCTATAATATAATAATAATAATAATAAATACTAGAACTTTTTTTATACCTATATGACGAGATTACGTACAGTATACAATGATCTGCTACTAGTTAAACTAATAGTAGTATTTATCTGAAGTTCTATATTAATATTTTATATAAAGCTACATATAACAAAAGCTAATAGTTCGCTTTCTACTATAACTATTAGTAAATGTATTCCCCCCCAAAATATAACTTTAGTCTTCCTTCCCTCTATTAACTGCTATAACTAATCCCTAGTCAATTTAAAACCAAGTGTTTCGTAATTATAATAATTAGTATATTTATTCTATATTAACCTGTTCGGGAAGGGCTAATAGCTCGCTTTCTACTATAACTATTAGTAGATATATTACTTCCTAAAGTATAATTTTAGCCCTCCTATCCCCTACTAACTATTATAGCTAGCCCTTAGTTAATCCGGGGCTAAACGTCTTATAGTTTTAGTAGCTAGTATACTTACCCCGTATTAACGTTTTTGATAATAAATAACTAATAACTCCTTCCGCGATAACCTTATACCTTTATACTCTCACGCTTTTATAATTATATATAATTCAAATATATCGAGATATTTAACTACTACTAACTATAGGTATTCTATTCGAATATTCATCATAAGTTTAATATCCGTAACTCTAATATCCTTATTAGAAACTAAGCTTTACTAATCCCTAAAATGAAACTTTATACCACTAATATGAAGATTCTCTACTATTAATATAGATTAACTTATAATATCTGTATAAATATAATAAAGCTTAGCTTATTTCTATTAGCGAATAGTCTTAATAGATCAAGTATAGCTTATATATAAATAATAATTGTATAAATATACAAATTCCTAGTATAACTAGATAGCTTTTAAAACCTCTATAATTATAGTACTATAATACTCTAAAGTATTTAGTAACTAGTATTATAGAAATATATTAATATTAACATAATACTTGATTAATAACTAATCCCTAATATTATTAGTTTAGTATGATAAATTATAGGTTAGCTAGATAATATCTTTTTAAATATCTATAAGCTAGTTATTAATTATAGTATTTAGGATAATTATATTAAAGATTATTCTAATAAAAAAATAGCTTTAGTTATAATAGTTATAACTAGATATTTCTATACTTATTCTATAGTACTTCTTTTTAAATAACTATATAGATTTCGAAGAGATTTTAGTTCTATTATAAAAGATATAGACAAGTATAAATTATAGAATACCTAGCTCTTAGTACTTTATTTTATTCTATTTTTACGAAGTTTATAAAAGTTCTTAACCCTATAACTTTAGTAATTACCTTTAGCTATATATACTAAACTTTAGATTAGATAAAGTTTTCCTTATATAGATTATTACTATAAAGTCTTCTATTACTATAAGGTTAAATATTATAACTAGGGATATAATTATATCTACTAATAAGTAATTCTATTACTATTTTTACTAGTTATTAGCTAGTATTAGTATAAAGACTATTATTAGGTCAAACTTATAATTCAATCTATATATAAATTAAAGAGCTTAGATATTATTATAAGTATAGAGTAAAAGTAACTAAAAACAAAATACTAACACTTTTATAGATAATAAATAACTAATAACTCTCTTCATAATAACCTTATACCTTTATACCCTTATTTTTTATTGCTATGTATAATTCAAATATCTCCAAATATTTAATTACTACTAATTATAAATACTCTATTCGAATATTTATTTTCACTTTAATATCTATAACTTTAATATACCTACTAAACCCTACTCACACCTAAGATAAAGTTTTATACTAGTAATATAAAAGTTCTCTACTAGTAATATACTATAATTTATAATTTCTATATGATTATAGTAAAGCTTAGCTTACTCTTATCAGTGAATAATCCAGATATATTAATTAAATATAGCTAATATATAAATAATACTTATATATATATATATATATATATATAGATATTTCTTATATACATAGATAACTTTGAAAACCCTTATAATTATACTATTCAAATACGCCAAAATGTCTAATAATTAGTATTATAATAAAGTATTAATATTGAAGTATTATCTAGGTAATACCTAGTCTCCGATATTATTAGCTTAATATAGTAGATAATTCGCTTTTAAATATTCATAGGTTACCTATTAATTATAGAGTTTAAAATAATCTTATTTTAATCTAGTTTAATATACTACTAGCTTTAATTATAATAATTCTAATTAGATATCTCTATACTAATTTTATAATTATTCTTTTATAAATAACTATATAGATTCCGAGGAACTTTTAGCTCTATACTAAGGAAATATTCAAAACGGTTAATGTTTCGCGAAATTCTACTTTCGCGTCCTT
Source organism: Colletotrichum trifolii (assembly GCA_004367215.1). Taxonomy (NCBI): domain Eukaryota; kingdom Fungi; phylum Ascomycota; class Sordariomycetes; order Glomerellales; family Glomerellaceae; genus Colletotrichum; species Colletotrichum trifolii. The sequence goes on from RYZW01002425.1 coordinate 9,884, forward strand.
TTCGTAAATTTCAATATTCTACCTACTATCTTAAAGTACCTCCTATTTTACCTAGATAAAAAATAAAAATTAAAAAACTATATTTTATATTTTAATAGTAATCTTAAATATAAAGAAAATACTAAGTAAGTATATTATTTCAGGGAATAGTAATAGTTGAAAGTATTAGTATATAATATATTCATAGTATTATTTCGTAATACAAATAATAAGATACTAGTATCTCTTAACTTAACTATAGTATCCCTTTAAAACTAATAGATTATAATAAAAGATATATTATTATAGCTATTAACTTCTAGCTTTTTATTTTTATTAAAGATCTTTGTAATCTAATCTACCTATATATTACTATTTACATTCTTTAATAAGTATTATAATCTTAAAAACTTTACTACTATATAGTAGTAAAAAAGCTATATTCAAATAGAAAAGATTGAAATGTAGTATAGGTAAGATTTTAAGCATCGAGATAAACCTATTAAATTTTAGTATTCTATTCTCTTTTTAGATAAAAGTTCTATTAATAAAAATATAGGATATTATTATAGCTAGGTTTCTCGCTTACTAGGTATATTTTTGACCTTGATTTATGTATTAAAATTGAAATCTAATTTATATAAGAATAAACTTAATTACTAGCTAAAAATAATATATTTAACTTTAGTATTACGCGTAATATGTCTCCTAGAACTTCTAGGGTAGTATCTCCTATAATATAAAGACTATATTAATCTTTCTCTATAGAAACCTAAATACTTCTCATAAACGTATTATAGCTATAGTCTATAATAAAATATTTGAAGAGGTATTACTAATAATCTTTAAATTAAATATAATATTTATATTAGTGGTTGTATTAAAGGTCTCTAATCTATTTAAAGTTATATACCTCTCCGGGACCTTTTAAAAGTAGTTATACCTAGTTATTAGCTCTTACCTTATTTACCCTATAGATACTACTAGTACTAAGGAACTGTTTAAATAGACCTTTTAAAAGTAGTTATACCTAGTTATTAGCTCTTACTTTATTTACCCTATAGATACTACTAGTACTAAGGAACTATTTAAATAGAAAAAACCTTAAGTAGTAAATATAGTTAATTAATATAATAGCTGATAAATAGAAGGTATATATATATTTATATTTATCGTAGTTACTCTTTAAGGATTATAGTTATATAATACTAGATACTAGCTAGCTAGTAGTATTTATCGCTAGCTATTACGTTAATAGTCGCTAGCTATTAATATAAATAGCTATTAGTAAGCGCTAATAGCTAGTAGTAATTACTATAATTAGTTTACATAATCGGAAAGCACGTGGCTACTAGTCGCGCTTACCCGCCGCAGGATATAATATTTATATAAAATAATATTATAATCTATTTAGTAAAAATCGTAACTTTATTCTTCTAGGGAAAAGGCTTTCTAGTTATCATTTAGCTTCTTTATTTACTAGATATAAACCTAACCAAGAATATATAGAAAATACTAAAAGAATATATTATAAAGGATTTGTCTTTTTTATCTAAAACCCTAAAAAGAGAATAGATACTTCAGAAACATACTAATACCATAATTAAAACTTAGGATAATTTTAAGCTAGGTCTAATTAAGAGACTTATTAATAGTATACTTTGATATATTAAAGCCTTTTTTGAGGTAAAAAGCTAGTATATAAAATCCTAAATAGATAAACTAGTAGGTATATCGATAATAAATATGTATTAGGTTTTTGTTTATTTTCAACTATCGGTATCGCTATACTATATAGTATACGCTACTATATATAGTATATATACCTCCGTACGTATATAGTATATATAGCTATATATTTCCGCGTATAGTATATATAGCTATATACCTTTATATTTTACTAGTAATACTTATTACTAGCTATAGCCTTATACCATAGTAGTTAGTAAGTAATTATTATACTATATATCTAGAGCTTTATATATATTATAGGGTTGTATTGAAGGTCTCTGATCTATTTAAAGTTATATACCTCTCGGGGGACCCTGTAAAGGAAGCTGTACCTAGTAGTTAGCTCTTGCCTCATAAACTCTATAGATAATACTAGGGCTAAGGAACTATTTGGACGGAGAAAACCTCAGGTAGTAAGATATAGTTAGTTAATATAATAGCTAATAAATATGGAAGGTATATTATAAAGGGAAGGTATAGGCTTATATCTATTATAGTTACTTTTTAGGGATTGTAGTTACGTAATACTAATACTAGCTAGCTAGTAGCACCTGTTGCTAGCTAGCTATTAATAGTTACTAGCTATTAATAGTAGTAGTAGCAAGTATTAATAGCTAGTAGTAGTTACTATATAGTTTACGCGATCGGAAGGCACGTGGCTACCGGTCGCGCTTACCCGCTACAGGATTCGAACCTACTACTCCTACCGTGATAGTAAAAGCCTGCTAGACGTTAAACTACTATATCAAGCGGGAGAGCTTTATATATATATATATATATATATATATATAAGTATATAGTATAGTAATAATAATAAAGAATACTAGAACCTTTTCAAACTTATATAACAAGATTATATATGATATATAATTATCCTCTATAGATAAACTAATATAAATTAGTAGTTAACTTATCTATTACTACTATATTATAAATAAGTAAGGTTTTTTATACTAGAAGAAACAATTACGAAACCCTTATTTAAGGTCTATATAAAGCGAAAGATTATAAGTATTAATTTAGATATTTTAGAGATATTACTCTTACCCTAATCCCTAGGGAATACTTCTAAGTTAATATATTAACTTTACTCTATAAA
>RYZW01002426.1:0-12691 GCA_004367215.1 Colletotrichum trifolii
GTATATAATATTTTAGTAAAATACTATTTCTTTCTATATTAGTTATATAAAAGGTTCTTTTAAACTAGAAAAGTAATTAACTAAGTTATAATAGAAGTTTACGAGTCTAAAGAAACTCTAGATATTATATATATTCTTAGGGATGTCTTATTTTTATATAGTTTTAACTTTTTTAGGGTTATAGTAAATACTTTTCCTTATTTTAATAATAAAACCTAGATATTTTATCTATTTTACTAAGAATTTATATTTCTCTAGGTTTAAGTATAAACTAATCTTTACACTTACTTAAAGATTTATTTAATTTTATCTTCATAGTTATATTTTAATTTATAATTATAAATAAAGATATTATCTAAGTAGGTTATAATAAAGTTATTAAGAATACCCTAGAATATACTATTAATATAGTATTAAAATATTATAAGTATACTTATTAGCCTAAAAAGAGTAATAAACTACTTAAATAAGCTAAAGTAGGTCTAAAAAGTAGTTTTATATTTATCCTTTTTTATAATATAAATCTTATAGAAAATTATGTAAATATTAACCTTTATAAAATATAGAAAACTATATAAATATTAATTTTTATAAACTATATTATTTTAGATAATAACTATAATATCTCCTTAATTAGTAGTAAAAGATAATATTTATAAGCGTTAATAGTATTAAAAGTATAATAATCTATATAAAACTACTATTTCCCCTTAAGCTTCTTAATAAAAGAAATAAGTACCCTAGTTATAGATAGGCTAGTTTAAACTTAACTTTTATTTATTAGGTTTATTACTTAGAATTAAATTTTAAAGGAATATTCTTTTAGTATATTATAAAGTAGTTTTTATAGTAAATCTAATTTAGTTCTATTTAGGTTTTTCTTTAGGTAAATATAGTAGTCAAAGGATTTTTTATAGAATAGGAAGTTAGAGGTTTTATTTTTATTAAATAGGTCTATAAAAGAAGTATAAGTAGCTAGTAAAGTAAATAGTAGTTATTCTAAAATTATAAGTAATATAGCTACTAGGATTATATTAATCTATACTAAATTAGTTATTAATTACTTATATCCCCTTTTATTTAAAATAGAAGATATTATAACTAGTAATTTAATAGGGTTTATAGATCTATTTATATATATTTCCTTTAATATATTATTAATAGCCTAGATATTTAAACTACTAACTAAATCTATTTATACTTTATATTTTATAAAATTTAAAATAACTTATTAGTACTATAATTATAGTTTCCTAAAAATAGTTATATATACTATTCTTAGGATTATATAGAATAAGACTATAAATATTTAACTATTAAAATTAATCTATATTTTAACTATCTTAGTAATATATATCTCCTAGTTAGTATTTAGGATAGTACTTAACTAGTATAGTTATAGTAATATAATTAATATAAAGTTCTACTATCTTATAAACTCCTTACTAACTATTCTATAATAATATAACTATTATTAATTTAAATAGAGATAAAAGATTTATTATTTATTAATATAGAGATTAAGAAAAGTAGTTTATTTATTTCTTTCTATATTTCTCTAGTTGTATCTATTATTATAATATTATTGTTAATAGTTATACTAGTTCACTTCCTAGGGAATTCTTTTAAGAGGCTAGGCTTTTTCTTTATTATTTATAATTCCTTTATCTAGCTATAAAGCCTGAATATCAGCTTTAGTAGTTGCTAATAAATAGGTAAATTATAGTTTATATTCTACGATAAAATAGTCCTTAGTACTATAATATATATAAATACTAGCCTATATATATATTTAGATAACTATAAAGTTTACTTAATAAATCTTATATATTCCTATAATAGGAGTTAACTAAATCTTACTAGCTATAATAGTTTATTTATTTAACTTTCTATAATAAAAGAAATAGTAGTATAGTAGTATTATACTAATACCTAAATAACCTAAACTATTCCTATATTTATTATTTATATATCTCTATTCTAATTAATTATTAGTTCTAACTCGGGAGAGGACTTATAAGGATATACCCCATAGCTTATATAGAGAGCTAGGATAGCTAGGATCGGATTACTATATATATACGGATTACGTAATATAGTAGCCTTAGGCTACTATAGGATAAAAGCCCTCTTATAGCTATTACTAGTTAGCCTACTAAGTTAAAGTCTTATAACTTATAGAAACCTACTTTTTACTATTACTCTTTCCTTTACTAAACCTTTAGCTAATACCCTTATAATTCTTTAACTTCTACTTCCTAGAGGGGTAAGGCTAGGATTTCAGTAATAGCTCTATTACGACGAATAGCTAGCGAATATATAGTCGCTAAACGCTTAGCGGAAAACTCTGCTGAACCTATAGCTATAGCTAAACATATAGTAACTATATTACCCGCATATATAGTAACTATATTACTTAACCCTATAGTAACTACAACAGCACTTATATACCTCCTAGAACAATAATCCTCTTTTATAGAGATAATATTAGCTTGATTATCTAGCAGCGAATATATAGCAACTCCTATACTATTAATTTATAATATTAAGGATTACTCAAAGCCCCCTAGTTACCTATATAGCCTTTTTTATAAAAGTACTACCCTATATAAAATCGAGGATTAGCTAATAGCGATTCAAGATAGCTATTCTCTATACTTAGAAGCCTCTATAATATACTAGATCTAGTAAGCTATAACTAAGCTAGTATATAGCTTATAAACCTAGTAGTATAATTACTACTATACTCTATTACTAGACCCTATATAGGCCGACTTTATAGTATTTATTCGCCATTTATTAACTAACCCTACTTTACAAGAACTATACTTCTATAGCATACTTTATATACTTCGACATAAGAGCTAGAAGTCTCTACTAAAGTTTTATACTAAATAGTCGGCTATTTATAGGGCCCTAGGTACTCCTATAGAGGCTTCGAGGCCTTATACCTTCGCTTTCTTCTATTACTTTAAGGCTAGACTATAATAGTATTTATAGTACTAGAAGTTTAATAACTAGGTACTTAGGGTAGTAGCCCTAGTAGCTGAATACTTCTAAGAAACCTTTTAGGAACTTTAAAACGTATCTATTAGTAGTATTAGGAGTATTACTACTAAGGGGTTAGTAACTAAATATTATAGGGAACCTAAAAGCTTCCTAGTAAAAAGGTTTCCCCCTAAAAAGTACCCCTTATATGAAGTATATAGTAAGTTAAGCTATACTATAGCTATTTATTACTATAACGAATTCTACGTATTCTCCTAGAGACCAGGCTACCCTATAAGGGTTTGCCGTGAGCGCCTCGCTACTAAGGGCTCGCTGAAAAGCCCCTAGAGTCATATAGAGCCTAGGGCTATATAGTATAATAAAAGTACCCTATAAGGGTTTACTACGAATACCTCGCTGAGGGCCTACTAAAGAAGAGTCTCCAGAGCTATAATAAGCCTGGGGCTATAGTATAATAAGAAAGAAAGCCTAGAAGAGCTTACTAGCGAATATATACTAATACTTCAGTAGTCTAATCAACTACACGAGAAATCTTATATGCTTGATTAGTAATAGGAAGCCTCGCTATTATGAGAAGGGGTTAGATACCCTAGGTTTAGCCCTAAAGATCCCGGTTAATATACTAAAACTGAAACCTCATAGGTTAATATACCCATAGGAAGCATTATTCGCTTAATACAGCAACGGGAGCCTTATATGTTAATATACGCATAGGATAAACAACTTTTATATATTAATATATATGTGGGATAACCCTTACATATTAATATATATATAGGATAAACGACTCCTATATATTAATATACGTATAGGATAACTCTTATATATTAATATATATATAAGAAGAATCTTTTTATTATTAATCGCTAAATAATTAGTAAATAGCTAGCGAAACTATTTTAAGTAGCTATATAGCATTTATAAGCCTTGGAGCCTAAGGTTTTTAGAGGGGGGGATAGTTATAAGGATATACCTTATAGCTTATATAGAGAACTAGGATAGCTAGGATCGGATTACTATATATATACGGATTACGTGATATAGTAGCCTCAGGCTACTATAGGATAAAAGCCCTCTTATAGTTACTACCAGTTAGCCTACTAAGTTGAAGTCTTACAACCTACGGAAACCTACCTTTTACTATTACTCCTTCCCTTGCTAGGCCTTTAGCCAATACCCTTACAAGACTATAGTTATTTATAGTTTTATAATTCTATTTTAAAAATCTCGAGGTGTATTTTAATTATATAATAGTATTAAATAATAGTATAATAGTCTATCTAGCTAATATCATAGCTAATAGTAGCTATCGAAATTTAATAAGAAAGAATTAGTTAGAAATAATTTAGCTTAATATTCTTTACCTAGTAGTATTTCTTTATTTATCTTATAGCTAACTTAAACTTAATAAAGACTTAGTAAATATCTATTTAAGCTTTTAATAGAAATAGCGAATTTTCTTAAAAGCTTAAATACTATAATAGGGGTTCTTATAATACTTAGTAAAATACTAGAAGAATACATTCATATCTTATTTATATTATAGTCCTTATATAATATAAAAATTACTAACTTATATCTAGATTTGAGGTAAAAGGTTAGTTTATAAGTATTACTAGAGGTTTTAAGGTCTCCTAATAAAAGTTTAATTAATTTCTAATTTATATTATATAGTTATCTACTATATAGAAAAATAGAAAGTATTATTATTAAAAGGGGTACTAATAGGGAGTAGTTTTTATTTAAGAGAGGATACTTATAGTATTTATAAAGTTATATTATAGTTTTATTAGAGTTTTATAAAGGTATTTTGAAAGGCTTAGTTTTTATCTCTTATTAAGTTAATCTACTATTAGTCTATTAGAACCCCTATTAAAAACTCTAGAGTAATAGTATTTATTATTATTATTTCGCTATTTTCTATTTCTTTTATTATCTATTATTTACTACTAAGTTAAACCTAGGTAAAAAGTTTATTAATATTAGAAACTAGTTATAAGAAGGACTTTAGTAGTATTCTAATAGTATTATAATAAATTTGAAGAGTTTATATTTAAGGTAAAAGCTCTTTACTAGACTATAGGGGTAGTAGTTATATAGAGCCCTAATAGTAATATCGTATATAAGCCTTAAGGTTTAGGTCTGTAATATATAGAAATATATACTTATATAGTTATATTTTAATTTTATCTATAACTATTCTTATAGAGTTTTAGAATATTTACTAAATACTATAAAATATTATTATTATATATAATAGTAATTCTATTACTATTAGTAATAATAATCTTGTATTCTTCTAAGTACTTAGTAATATTTTGAATATATTATTTAGAATAGTTATATCTCTAAAGAATGAAGTAGTTACTCTTATAACTTGAATATTTAACTAGAAGCTTTATTTTATAATATATTTTATAGATAAGGAATAGTTAGATACAGTTTTCTCTTTCGTTTTCTGTAAAAGAAGTATTATTATACTACTAGGTTTACTATTTAGAGAATTAATTAAAACAAAATTAAGAGTATTATTAATAATAGTATTATTAAGATTATTTAGTTTAACTCTATTTTTATAAGAAATATAAATACTTTTAGTTATATATTATTAATAAGATTAAAAACAAACATATAAATAGAGTATATAAGAAATCGTGTCTTGTAGTTTAGGGTTTAAGTAATAGAAATAAGTTTGAAATATTAATATACTTGCCAATAATCTAACAAAGTAGTTAATAATGAATTTTAATTATAGTTTTAAATCTCTTCTTATATATAAATATAATAATATAGCTTTAAAATATTACTTAAACCTATACTTAAGCTAAAATAAAACTTATAAAGTATATTATAGTTAACTTACTTTCTTATTTTAAAAGGTAGTATCCTGTAGGATCTATAATAATTATTATTAAGCTATTATATAGTTTTACTAAAACTAGTATTTACTGGTAGGTAGCCTATTCTAAATACTATAAAAAGTAGTTATAAATGGAAATACTAATATATAACTTATATTTCCTCATCATATACCTCACTAACAAGGATTTTAGCTTTATAGGTATATAAATAAATAATATCTTTAATTTTTCTAAAACTACTTTTTTATACTATAAAGATAGAAAGCTACAAAAAGTCTTATTTAAAATAAAGCTTAAAACTACCTTTATAGAAACTACCCCTCTTATTTTTGATAGAAATATCTTAAGCTTTAATAGTAACACCCTCTACTTATACTAAAAATACTAAGGGTAAAAGCTAGTACTCCTCAACATATATACTATATTCAAAATACTTTAAAAAAAAACATATATTGAATAATATATATATAAAATATACCTTATTTTCATATACTAATCTGAAATATTATTTAACTTTTTATACACTATATAAAAGTAATAACCTTCTACTAATAATACTACTACTCTTAATAAATATTTTAGATAGTAAATTATATATCTTAACCGTAATATTAACTTCTTACTTTAACTAAGATTTATAATAGGAAAGGCTAATAGCTTACTCTCTACTATAACTATTAGTAGATATATTGCCCCCTGAAGTATAACTTTAGCTCTCTTACCCCTACTAACTACTATAGCTAGCCCCTAGTTAATCCGGGGCTAAACCCCTCGCGGCGATAGTAGCTAGTATACTTACCCTATATCAACCTTTTCGTAAATAATAAATAACTAATAATTCTTTCCGCGATAACCTTATACTTTTATACTTTTATACCTTTATAATTACGTATAATTTAAATATCTCAAGATATTCAATTACTACTAATTATTATTTATCACAACCTCGATATCTATAACCTTAATATCCCTACTAAATTTTACTATAAAAGGCTAAGCCTAAACTCTAATTTAGCTACAGGGAGTATAAATACTATTTATTTAGAACTAAAAAGTAAAAGAGAAATTCTCGCGAAAAACTTGAAAAGTCTACTTAGGGGTGATACTAGGGGCCTACTAGTAACCTACTAGTACTTAACTTCTTAAGTATAATTATTAGGACTTCGGTAAAATTAGAGTTAACTAATTAGGTATAGCTTATAATATTACCCTTTTCCCTACTAGTAGTATACTAAAGTTACTTTATTAAGGTCTCTATTAAAAGTATTAATTAGCTTGAAATATATTTTATACTAATCTAATACTTCTGTCTCCTATATTATATCTACTATTTTTTATATAGTATTTATGAATCTTTTCTATTTTATAAAGGTTTACTATTACTGCTTTCTACTTACCTAGTACTACTTTATTACTAGTATATTTTTAACTTTTTATTCTACTTTACTATTATTATTAATTATTAGTAGTAGTTATAGGTTAATAACTTTTTAATTCAGTAGAGGGTTACTAATTATTTTCTAGAAGAGGTTAATGTAGAATTTAGGGTAAACTATCCTTAATATATTTAATTTAATAATATATAATATAATAATTTTTATAATTTTATATTTATACTATAACTAGTTTAGTTTTTTATTTAGCTATAGTAATTTATAGTTCGAGATATTTAATTATATTCTATTACTTATTTAGTATTTTTCTATAGAAAACTAGTATTTATTAACTAAAGCTTTACTTTACTATTAAGTTACTATAATTTTAGTTTAGATAAGTCTTATAATATCTTTTATCTTTTTAACTGGTAGCTAAGTAGTAGTTTTTCCCTTAGATACTACTCTTCTTATATCTTTAATAGTAAGTATAGGATTAATATAATAATTATACTTTACAAAAAATAGTATAGCCCTAATACTTAAGTTATACTTATTCTATAAAGTAAACTANAATATTTATAGCTAGATATCTCTATACTTATTCTATAATTCTTTTTTTATGGGTAGCCGTATAGATTTCGAGGAGATTTTAGTTCTATTATAAAGGTATAATATACTACTATTCTAACTACTATACCTTACTAAGGATAGACACGGAAAAGTAATAGATTACGGAATACCTAACTCTTAGTACTCTATTTTATTCTATCTTTAAGAGGTTTATCAAGGTTCTTAACTTTATAACTTTAGTAGTTACTTTTAGCTATATATACTAAGTCTTAGCCTAAGTAAGGCTTTCCCTATATAAATTTTTACTATAAAGTCTTCTATTACTATAAGGTTATTTATTAGACCTAGGAATATAATTATCTATAATAATAAGTAATTTCATTACTATTTTAACTAGTCATAAGCTAGTATTAGTATAAATACTATTATCGGGTAAAATTTATAGTTAAATCTATATATAGGGTAAAGAGCTTAGATGCTATTCTAGCTATAAAGCAAAAGTAACCAAATCAAACTAAGATTTATAATAATCCTAAACTAAGAAATAGTAACTAGTAATGACTAGTTTAATTTTTTTAATAACTTTATATATTATTCTTCTACTAAAAATAAAAGAATTATTAGGAATATATTTACCTTAGAGATTAATACTATAACAACTAGTATAAAATTTATTTATATTATAGCTATATAATTTAAGAAATCCTTAAATACTAAGATTTCTCCTAAATCTTAATTATTATATATACTAACTTGTACTCACTCTATAAGTACTTTATAAAGTTTAGTATTACTAAAACGAAATACCTAATAATTAATATTATAGTATTAAAGTAATTATATAAATACTATAAACTCTATAAAATATAATATATTAATAGAAATAATAATATTACTAATACTTTTATAAGAAATACTCTAAAGTATACTTTTAAGAGATTTATTAATTTAAACTACATAACTATTTAAATAGAAAAATAAATTGTTCAAATAAAGTAGATAAAAAAGTATTTAGATATTATTAGGCAAGGGGTAAAAGGATTATCTTTAACGTTATTTTATATTTATTTTTAATACTATTTTAATAGTATTTTTAGTATATATTTATACTGTTTTTAGTACTAGCTTTTATATATAAATAGATAGGTATAAAGTATATAGTAAAAAAAACTAGTATTAGTAATACTATACTATATAGTATACGCTACTATATATAGTATATACATTTCCGTATATATATAGTATATAAAACTATATATTTCTATATATATTTCTATATATATTTCTATATATATTTCTATATATATTTCTGTATATATTTCTATATATATTTCTATATATATAACTATATACTTCTATATTCTACTAGTAATGCTTATTACTAGCTATAGTTTCGTGTTATAATATTTAGTAAATAACTACTATATTATAAATCTAGAGTTTTATATACTTATATATATTGCTATATAATAGAATAATAATAATAACGAATACTAGAACTCTTTTATACCTATATAACGAGATTATATATAGTATACGATTATCCTTTATAGATAAACTAATAATTATATTTATATAAAAACTATAAGTTAGTTTATATTAGTAGTAGAAAACTTCTATATTAGTAGTATAAAGTTTTATTTTAAAAGTAGGTAAAGTTTAGTCTAGAGGATATTAAAGTTATAGATATTGAAGTTATAATGAATATTTGAATAGAGTATAGTTAGTAGTAATTGAATGTCTTGAGATATTTTAATTATGTATCGTTATAAAAATATAAAAATATAAAAATATAAAAATATAAAAATATAAAAATATAAAAATATAAAAATATAAAAATATAAAAATATAAAAATATAAAAATATAAAAATATAAAAATATAAAAATATAAAAATATAAAAATATAAAAATATAAAAATATAAAAATATAAAAATATAAAAATATAAAAATATAAAAATATAAAAATATAAAAATATAAAAATATAAAAATATAAAAATATAAAAATATAAAAATATAAAAATATAAAAATATAAAAATATAAAAATATAAAAATATAAAAATATAAAAATATAAAAATATAAAAATATAAAAATATAAAAATATAAAAATATAAAAATATAAAAATATAAAAATATAAAAATATAAAAATATAAAAATATAAAAATATAAAAATATAAAAATATAAAAATATAAAAATATAAAAATATAAAAATATAAAAATATAAAAATATAAAAATATAAAAATATAAAAATATAAAAATATAAAAATATAAAAATATAAAAATATAAAAATATAAAAATATAAAAATATAAAAATATAAAAATATAAAAATATAAAAATATAAAAATATAAAAATATAAAAATATAAAAATATAAAAATATAAAAATATAAAAATATAAAAATATAAAAATATAAAAATATAAAAATATAAAAATATAAAAATATAAAAATATAAAAATATAAAAATATAAAAATATAAAAATATAAAAATATAAAAATATAAAAATATAAAAATATAAAAATATAAAAATATAAAAATATAAAAATATAAAAATATAAAAATATAAAAATATAAAAATATAAAAATATAAAAATATAAAAATATAAAAATATAAAAATATAAAAATATAAAAATATAAAAATATAAAAATATAAAAATATAAAAATATAAAAATATAAAAATATAAAAATATAAAAATATAAAAATATAAAAATATAAAAATATAAAAATATAAAAATATAAAAATATAAAAATATAAAAATATAAAAATATAAAAATATAAAAATATAAAAATATAAAAATATAAAAATATAAAAATATAAAAATATAAAAATATAAAAATATAAAAATATAAAAATATAAAAATATAAAAATATAAAAATATAAAAATATAAAAATATAAAAATATAAAAATATAAAAATATAAAAATATAAAAATATAAAAATATAAAAATATAAAAATATAAAAATATAAAAATATAAAAATATAAAAATATAAAAATATAAAAATATAAAAATATAAAAATATAAAAATATAAAAATATAAAAATATAAAAATATAAAAATATAAAAATATAAAAATATAAAAATATAAAAATATAAAAATATAAAAATATAAAAATATAAAAATATAAAAATATAAAAATATAAAAATATAAAAATATAAAAATATAAAAATATAAAAATATAAAAATATAAAAATATAAAAATATAAAAATATAAAAATATAAAAATATAAAAATATAAAAATATAAAAATATAAAAATATAAAAATATAAAAATATAAAAATATAAAAATATAAAAATATAAAAATATAAAAATATAAAAATATAAAAATATAAAAATATAAAAATATAAAAATATAAAAATATAAAAATATAAAAATATAAAAATATAAAAATATAAAAATATAAAAATATAAAAATATAAAAATATAAAAATATAAAAATATAAAAATATAAAAATATAAAAATATAAAAATATAAAAATATAAAAATATAAAAATATAAAAATATAAAAATATAAAAATATAAAAATATAAAAATATAAAAATATAAAAATATAAAAATATAAAAATATAAAAATATAAAAATATAAAAATATAAAAATATAAAAATATAAAAATATAAAAATATAAAAATATAAAAATATAAAAATATAAAAATATAAAAATATAAAAATATAAAAATATAAAAATATAAAAATATAAAAATATAAAAATATAAAAATATAAAAATATAAAAATATAAAAATATAAAAATATAAAAATATAAAAATATAAAAATATAAAAATATAAAAATATAAAAATATAAAAATATAAAAATATAAAAATATAAAAATATAAAAATATAAAAATATAAAAATATAAAAATATAAAAATATAAAAATATAAAAATATAAAAATATAAAAATATAAAAATATAAAAATATAAAAATATAAAAATATAAAAATATAAAAATATAAAAATATAAAAATATAAAAATATAAAAATATAAAAATATAAAAATATAAAAATATAAAAATATAAAAATATAAAAATATAAAAATATAAAAATATAAAAATATAAAAATATAAAAATATAAAAATATAAAAATATAAAAATATAAAAATATAAAAATATAAAAATATAAAAATATAAAAATATAAAAATATAAAAATATAAAAATATAAAAATATAAAAATATAAAAATATAAAAATATAAAAATATAAAAATATAAAAATATAAAAATATAAAAATATAAAAATATAAAAATATAAAAATATAAAAATATAAAAATATAAAAATATAAAAATATAAAAATATAAAAATATAAAAATATAAAAATATAAAAATATANGCTAATATCTTATTAGTAGTATTAAACTCCTATATAAGAAGCTTAATTATACTATAAGAAAAGTTTATTAAGTTTTAGAAGAGTTTCAAATTATTTAACACGTTATATATACTCTATAAAATACTTAAAAAGCTTCTTAATATATACTACTTATAAGAACTATAAGTATTATACTATTTAATTTTAGATAACCTTAATACTAAGAAACTATTATAGGTCTTTACTTCCCTCAAAGTAATACTTCTTTTAGAAATCTACTAATAATAAGAATACTTTAGACGTATCTTTTAAAGGGAAAAAGAATACGTAATTGTTAATATAGAAAAAGAAAATACACTCCTTAAACTAGTAATAAAACTCTCTTATAATAAGGTTAAAACCAAGATATTTAAAACTTACTTCTAAGTAATATTACTAGAAAAGAAGAAATCTCTAAAATTATATAATATTTTATTTAAATAATAAATCTTACTTCATATTCAATAACCTAATAATATCTCTATAAAATAACCTTATTAAATACTATA
>RYZW01002427.1:1964-12689 GCA_004367215.1 Colletotrichum trifolii
TACTAGATATTTTAAAGTATTATAATTACCGCTTAACGTAGTAGTTTAACATCTAGCTAGCTTTTACCGTTTTATGGTAAGAGTAGTAGGTTCGAATCCTATAGTAGGTCAACGCGACTAGTAGACACATATATACCTTCCGATTACGTAAACTATATAGTAACTACTACTAGCTATGAGTATTTACCGATAGCTATTAATATTAATAGCTAGTAATTATTTATATTAGTAGTTAGTAATCGATACTACTAGCTAGCTAGTATTAGTATTACGTGATTGTAATTCTATAATAAATAATTATAATAGATATAAGCCTATACTCTTTTTTTATAATATACTTTCCGTATTAATTAGCTATTATATTAACTAAATATATCTTACTACCTAAGGTTTCTTCTATTTAAATAGTTCTTTAGAACTAGTAATATCTAGTAAATATATAAAGTAAAAGCTAACTACTAGGTATAGTTTCCTTTATACGGTTCTCGGGAAATATATTACTTGATATAGATTAAAAACCTTTAATCTAACTATTAAAAAGTATTATAATAATATAATTATAGAAGTTTTAAAAATTCTATAATTATTTTAAGAGTATTTATATCTATATAAGTATTATTTATATATTAATTATATTTAATATATTAAAATTATGGGAGGGGCTGATGGCTTGCTTTCTACTACGATTATTAGTAGATATGTTGCCCCCTGAAGTACGACTTTAGCCCTCCTACCCCCCCGCTAACTACTATAGCTAACCCCTAGTTAATCTAAGGCTAAACCTTTCATAGCTATAGCTAGTATACCTGCCCTATATTAACCTTTTCAATAACAAATAACTAATAACTCTTTCTACGATAACCTTATACCCTTATACCCTTATACCCTTATACTTTTATACCTTTACGCTTTTACAGCTATATATAATTTAAATATCTCGAGATATTCAATTACTACTAACTATAAATACTCTATTCGAATATTTATTATAACTTTAATATCTTTAACCTTAATATCTCTACTAAGTTTTACTTACCCCCGAGACGAGACTTTATACTACTAATATAAAAGTTCTCTAATACTAATATAAGCTAACTTATAATCTCTATATAAGTATAGTAGGACTCGGCTTACTCTTATTAGTAAACGATCTTAATATATTAATTAATTATAACTAATAACTAACTTATAAATAATACTCGTATAAATATAAATATTCCTAGTATAGCTAGATAGCTTTTAAAACCTCTATAATTATATTACTATAATACTCTAAAATATCTAATAATTAGTATTATAGTAGTATATTAATATTAAGGTATTACTTAATTGATACCTAGTCCCCGATATTATTAGTTTAATATAGTAGATTATAGGTTAGCTAGATAATTTTCTTTTAAATATCTATAGGTTACCTATTAATCGTAATACTTAAGATAATTTTATTAAAACCTATTTTAATAAAGTAATAGTTTTAATTATAATAGTTATAGCTAGATATCTCTATACTTATTCTATACTTTTTTTTATAAGTAGTTATATAGATTTCGAGGAGATTTCAGTTCTATTATAAAAGATATAGAAGAGTAATAGATTATAGAATACCTAACTCTTATATCTTAAAGTAAATATTCTATTTTATTCTATTTTTAAGAAGTTTATAAAAGTTCTCAACTCTATAACTTTAGTAGTTACTTTTAGCTATATATATTAAACCCTAGTCTTAATAAAGCTCTCTTTATATAGACTATTACTATAAGGTCTTCTACTACTATAGGGTTAAATATTAGAACTAGGGGTATACTTATCTATAATAATAAGTACTTTTATTACTATTTTAACTAGTTATGAGCTAGTATTAGCACGAATACTGTTATCGGGTAAAATTTATAGTTAAATCTATATATAAGGTAAAGAGCTTAGATACTATTCCAGGTATAGAGCAAAAGTAACTAAATATATTAAAATTATTCACTAATAAGAATAAGCTAAATCCTATTATATTTATATAGAAAATTCAAATTAACTTATATTAGTAGTAGAGAACCTTTATATTAGTAGTATAAAATCTTATTTTAGGGGTAGGTAAAACTTAGTCTAGAAAATATTGAAGTTATAGATATTAAAGTTATAATAAATATTTGACTAGTGTATTTATAGTTAGTAGTAATTAAATATCTTAAGATATTTAAATTATATATAATTATAAAAGTATAGAAATATAAAGGTATAAAGGCGTAAAAGTATAAAAACATAAACGTATAAGGTTATTATAGAAAGAGTTATTAGTTATTTATTATCTATAAAAAGGTTAATATAGGGTAAGTATACTAGTTACTATAACTATAAAAGGTTTAGCTTTAGATTAACTAAAGCCTAGCTATAGTAGTTAGTAGGGGGATAGGAAGGCTGAAGTTATACTTTAGAGGATAATATATCTACTAATAATCATAGTAGAGAGCATACGTTTAGCCTCTCCTTACTATTTAAATTATAATAAAAACTATTAGTAAGATTAGTATACTTATAAGCTTAGAAAACCGAACTTATAATCATTAAATAATTTAAAAGTTCTTTAAACTAAGGAATTTCAGAGTATTTTATAAAGAAATAATAATTTACTAAAAAGTAAAACTAGTAAATAGAAGAGTTATTTTAATTTAATTTTAATATTAAATATTACCTAGAGACTTGAGTAATAATTCTAGATATCCAATTAAAATATAAATATAACATACTTATGAAGTAGGATAATAAGAAACTATAGGAGTAAATTATCTAATTTATTCCTAATAATATATAACTTAATAATCTCTAAATAAAAAAGTTTAAATTAGACAAATTACTAGTTTTCAATAGGAAACCTAACTTGAAAAAGCTTTAGATTCATATAGTAAAAAAAGAAGATTCTAAAAGACTAAACTAACTATCTAGTAAGAGAAACATAACTTCTCACCTAATATAAATTTAAAGGTTTATATCTCTAAATGTTAATTAAATAATTTCTATTACTTAATATCTTCAGGAAAAAGATAAAGAACTAGAATTAATAATAAAGAAAACTCTTTTAATAAACTAAAAGTAAAGTTAATCTAAGAATTATATAACTCTATTACTACTAATTGCCTCAAGAAGAATAATACATTTAAGATTATCAATAAGACGCTTTTCTAATTGAGTTGATTATAAATAGTAAAGAGGTTTATATAGAACTATAATATTTATAATAATCTATATATCTAGAAATAAATAAAAAGAAGCTTCGTAGAATCTTTCCTATAATTAACTAGTCAAATTCTATTTTATTAATAACTTTTATTACTAACCCCCTACTAATTATGAAGAAAAATAGCTAATACCTTTAAGTTTTTATTAATAAGCTAAATAAATTAGTAATACTCAAACGAGTTAATACTATAAAAATAGAAATATATATCTATTAGTTCCTAAGTTACTACTATAGGTTTCATAGAATATTATACTTTATTATTACTAATTATAATTTGGACTAGGTAAATAGGTTTTAGAGGGAATTGTACTACCCAAGAGAAATAATATAACTATTCAGTACTAACTATTATTTTTAAACTAATAGAAAGATAGAATGTTAGAACTAAGAAATTCAAACTTTATTATATATATATTTATACTAATCCTAAGATAACTAGAAAGACTTATTATTTATTATATAGTTTATTTTATATGATGAATATAATTCTAGTATTAAAACTGTACTATTCTTCATAGAAAATAGTTATTATATTAATTCTATTCTTATAAACCTAAACCTTAAGGCTTATGTAGAATATTACTATCAAGGCTTTATATAACTACTACCCCTATAATCTAGTAAAGAGTCTTTACTTTAAGTATAAACTCTTCACATTCATTATAATACTATTAAAATACTACTAAAACATATCTTATAACTAATTTCTAATATTAATCAACTTCTTAGCTAAGTTTAACTTAGTAGTAAATAGTAAATAATAAAAAGAATAGAAAATAGCGAAAAATAACAATAAGTACTATAACTCTAGAACTTTTCATAGAGATTCTAATAAACTATTAATAGACTTATTTAGTAGAAGATAAAAACTAATCCTTCCGAGATAATTTTATATAATTCTAATAAGATTATAATTAAGTCTTATAAGTATTATAAGTATTTTGTCTAAAGAAGAAACTATTCCTTATTGATACTTCTTTTAATAATAATATCTTCTATTTTCTTATACAATAAATAACTATATAGTATATGTTAGAAGCTAATCAGGTTTTTAGTAGGGGACTTAAAAACTTCTAATAGTTTTTATAAATTAGCTTATTACTTAAGATTCAGATATAGATTAGTAGTTTTTATATAATACAAGGATTATAATATAATTAGAATATTAATACATTCCTCTAATATTTTACTAAGTCTTATAAGAACCTTTATTATAATACCTAAACTTTTAAGAAGATTCGCTATTTCTATTAGGAGCCTAAATAGATGTTGATTAAGTTTTTTATTAAGTTTAAATTAGCTATAAAATAAATAAACGGATATTCCTAAGTAGGGGATATCTAGCTACATTATTTTTAATTAGCTTTTTTCTATTAAATTCAGATAATTACTATTAATTTTAATATTAGCTAGATAGACTATTATACTACTATATAATACTACTATATGATTATCATAAACTTTACAATCTTTAATATAGAATTATAAAACTATAACTAGCTATAATCCCTATCCCACCTAGAACTAATAATTCATTAGAATAGGGATATATAAATAATAAGTATAGAAATAACCTAAATTACTTTAATACTAATATAATACTACTATACTACTATTCTTCTCTATTATAAAAAGTTAAATAGGTAAGTTATTATAACTAATAAGCTTTAACTGATTCCTATTATAGAAATATATAAAACTTAGTAAGTAAATTTGATAGTTATCTAAATATATATAAACTAGTATTTATATATATAATAATACTACAGATTATTTTATTGTAAAATATAAGCTATAATCTATTTACTTATTAATAACCTCTAATACTAATATTTAAGTTTTATACTTAAATAAAAAGATTATAGATTATAAAGAAACAACTTAGTTCTCTAAAAGAAACTCCCTAGGATGTAAATTAGTATACCTACTAATAATAATATTATAGTAATAGATAGGACTAGTGAGATAAAGGAATAAATAGATAACCTACTTTTCATAATTTCTAAATTAATAAATACTAAGTCTTTTATCTCTATCTAGATTAATAGTAATTATAGTTATTATAGAGTAATTAGTAAAGAGTTTATAATATAGTAGAACTTTATATTAATTATATTATTATAGTTATACTAGTTAAGTATTATCTAAAGTCTAATTAGGAGATTTATATTACTATAATAGCTAAAATATAAACTAACTTTAATAAATAAATATCTAAAGTTTTATTCTATATAATCTTAGGAATAATATATTTAGCTATTTTCAGGAAGTTAAAGTTATAGTGCTACTAAATTATTTTAGATTTTATAAAAAATAAGATATATATAGATTTAGTTAATAACTTAACTATCTAAGCTGTTAGTAATATACTAAAGGAGATATATATAAATAGATTTATAAATCCTACTAAGTTACTAGTTATAATATTTTCTAGACCCGTTTAACATAGTAGTTTAATATCTAGCTAGCTCTTACTATTATAGTAAGAGTAGTAGGTTCGAATCCTGCGGCGGGCAAGTACGACTAGGGCTACGTGTTTTCTGATTACGTAAACTATATAGTAACCGCTACTAGCTACTAGTATTTACTAATAGTTGTTAATAGTTAATAACTATTAATAGCTAGCGACTATTAATAACTAGTAACTATTAATAGCTAGTAATAGGTATAATAGCTAGCTAGTATTAGTATTATATAACTATAATCCTTAAAGAGTAACTATAACGGATAGACCTGTACCTTCCCTATTTATTACCTATTATATTAACTAACTACGTTTATTGCCTGAGGTTTTCTCCGTTTAAATGATTCCTTAGAATTAGTAGTATCTATAGGGTTTAATATACCGGGTGTAGTTTCCTTTAAAGGGTTACCTGAGAAGTATATAACTTTAAATAGATTGGAGATTTTTAATACAACTATATAATATAATATCTTCTAGTTTAAAAGAAAGGAAATATAAATAATTAGTATTTAATTTAGTATAAATTAATATAGCTCTAGTATTTATATTACTTATAGCTTTGAAGTAGCTAATATTTACTTTACCAACTATTTATATTCTTTTTATAGATTTATTTAATAAAAATAAAGCTTCTAGTTTTTCACTTTACTAGGAATCTCTTAATTATTATATTTACTTAAAAAAGAATTTAGATAAAATAGAACTAGATTTACTATAGAGATTACTTTATAATATACTAAAATAATACCTCCTCGAAATCTAATGCTAGATAATGGACCTAATAGATAAAAATTAGGTCTAGGCTAGTTTATTTATAATTAAGGTACTTATCTTCTTTATTAAATAACCTAGGGGGAAATAGTAGTTCTATATAGATTATTACATTTTAATACTATTAGTACTAATAACTATTATTTTCTATTATTAATTAAAGACATACTATATTTATTATTTAAAGTAATATAATTTATAAAGATTAATATTTATATAGCTTTCTATAAACTCTATATTATAAAGGGAAATAAATATGAAACTGCTTTTTTGACCCGTTTTAGCTTATTAAAATAGTTTATTATTTCTTTTAAGCTAATATATATCTATAATGTTCTAATACTATATCAACAATATACTTCGAAGTATTCTTAATAATCTTATGATAATTTATGTAAATAATATCTTTATCTATAGTTATAGGTTAAAAAGTAACTATAAGTATAAAATTGGATAAATCTTGAAATAACTATAAAAAGCTAGTTTATACTTAGACCTAGAGAAATATAAATTCTTAGTAAGGTAGATTAAGTATCTATGTAGGATTAAAGTAAGAAAAAGTATTTATAATAACCCTAAAAACGTGAAAACTATATGGAAATAAAAGGTCTCTAAAATATCTATAATATCTAGAGTTTCCGTAATTTTATAAACTTCTATTATAACCTAATCAACTATTTCTCTAGTTTAATATAAAGCTTCTTATATAACTAATATAGACAAAAATAGTATTTTACTAGGATATTATATACTAATAAATATTTAAAGTATTTAAATTTATATTAATGTTACAAGTAGTCATAGTTTAATAAGCTCTAGAGTAATATATGATAATAGAAATAGATTACTTAAAAGTAATATTAAATACTTACTTTTTATAATAAGAGAAAGATAGTATACTATAGCTAGTTATTTATTATTTAGCTAGATTTATCCTGAATTAATAGAATTATACTATTTATAATAAAAACGTACTAGTAGTAATATTATATTTAAAAATATAGTTAGTAGAGTTATAAAGTATAGTAGAGTTATTTATTATCCTTTTTAATTACAAAGCTTTAGAATACTTTATAAACCTTAAATTTATTTTAGAATAATAAGCTAAATAAATAGAATTTTTATTAGAACTTAGCTTTATCTTAAAATATTTCTTAAGTTATTTTAAAGTGTACCTTAATATCCTTTTTAAAAAAAGCTAAGATAATATAATAGAACTAAGACTTATAATATAAATCTTCTAATTTCTCTAGGTTATTTATAAAGAAGGGGAGACCTTTCCCTAGTATCCCTAATTTATAATATATAGATAGAGGGGGATTGGGAAAAGGTTATATAAGTAAAGGATAACTACTAGTATATTACTAGTAAATTACTAAATAAATTTATTATATACTAAGATATTATATTACTAATATTATAAAACTAGGTAATTATAGCGATATTAGTATATAAGGTTTACTTAGAAACTATCCACTAAATAGTAAAGATATTCCCCCTTAGAAATTTTTATATAGATATAAATAACTAATTATATAGTAGGAAATAATAGTATTTATTAAAATATTAGGATATAGGTGTTTACCCTACAGTAGTACTCGACTTACTATTGAATATTCTCTGGAATATTCTACCTCGTTCTTTTATAGGGTACTTGCTGGTAATTAACTTTAGGATTCGTAATTACTTACGCAAGCCTGTATTACTCGAATATTCTGATGATTACTAATTAGAATATTCTAGAACTAAGCGTAGTACTATAAAAGAAGGCTTCTATGCCCTCTTTTAGCATGTATTTAGATCAACCAACTACAACATTCTTTTACTGAATATAACTATTATTCACTCTTTTATTCTATTTTCTTTTCCCCTGAGAATATCTAGTAAATATACTTTTAACATAAGGTATTACTTTACTAGATATAGGCTATATGCCTACCTACCTTTCAACAGTATTTCATTTTACTAAAACTAGGTTTAGGTTTCTAAGTATAAGCTACTAATAACTATAATCCTCTAAATAATCTATAAATCCTTAGTTTTCAACTATTCTAATATTAATTTAATATTTATAATGTTCACGTAAGACTAGTATTAAGATAATATATTAAGAAATATCAAAGATTTCATATAAATATATAATATCTACTAGTATTCATATACGAATTAATAGTATTACTAAAGCCTATCATAATATTTACTGATTCCTAATAAGTTCTAGTTATAGATTTCTATTAACTTTATAATAAAACTATTATTTATTATACAAAAGACTTAAAATTTCTTATAGTAATTATAAATTAGTTATTAAAATATATTTAGTTCGAAGTTTCAATATCTATAACTACTAAAACCTATATAGAGAAATTCAAAGATACTTCATAGTAACTCTATAACTTCCCTATATTAATTATTACTAATTATAATTCAAACTGAATTAACATTTGTTCGATAATATAATACTAGTTAATAGGGGTATAATATTATTAATATTATTCTATTCTTAGATAAATAATAAAATAGAAAGAATAATATTTAAGACTTAAATTATCCTATAAATATATATTACTTTCTTATAACTAGACTAGTTAACTTATATTACTATCTACTAATAAATACTAAATAATAAGAATTTTCTAGTAATTAAAATAAGTTTAAATGAGCTTTTAAATAGATTTAATATTATACCTATCCTATATTCCTAAATAGTAGAATAATCTATATATTCTAGTTTAAGATAAGTTTTAGTTTTCTTTTTTTACTTTAAAAATAGTATTACTATAGCTTAAATAGTAAAAGTATATGTATAATAACATAACGAAATAGGTTGAAATAAAATATAATAAATAGCTAAAAAGTTTGAAATTAGAAATAAAATACCATTATTACTTTACTATATTAAAATAGATTAACTGAGTAAAAACCTTAACTCAGTATTTTTAAAATATAAAGTTATTAATATACTAAACCTTTTAAACATTATATTAAATATCCTGATAAGTATCTACTTAATATTCTATATTAATCTTCTTAAGTAAGTAGAAGATAGCTTGTTACTATTATAGTAATATATAAATATATACCCTAATCCTATCCTAATCCTTACTAAGGAAAATAGCGAAACCTAGGATAAATATAATATGAAAGAGATATTAGTAGTAAAACGTATTAAAGTAAAAATATAACTATAATATATTAGTTGAATAGAAGGATTATAATACTTTAATATAAGAACTCTTAGAAAACTTTACTAATCATAAAGCTATATTATCATTTGAATTATAATATAAAGATAGTAGAGAAAATAATAACCTAATATTAACTCACTAATAATAACAAGCTATATAAACTATAAATCAAGTAATATAATAACCCTTAGGAGATATATATTACTAGGTACTAAATCTATTCCTAAAGTACTAAATTAAAAAATTAAATAAAAGAATTAGTATTATTTTATTCTTCTTTATATTTATAGAATTCCTCTTTCCCGCTTAACGTAGTAGTTTAACGTCTAGCTAGCTCTTACTATTTACGGCGAGAATAGTAGGTTCGAATCCTACAGCGGGCAAGCGCGACCAGTAGCCATATACCTTCCTCTTATATAAACTATATAGTAACTATTACTAGCCGTTAGTACCTGCTAATAGCTATTAATAGCTAGCGACTATTAATAGCTAGTAATAGGCGTGCTGCCGGCTAGCTAGCATCTAGTATTACGTAACTATAATCCTGTAATTAGTAATTATAATAGATATAGGCCTATACTTTCCCTTTATGTATACCTTCCGTATTTGTCAGCTATTGTGTCAACTAACTGTGTCTTACTACTTAAGGTTTCTTCTATTTAAACAATTCCTTAGAATTAGTAGTATCTAGTAGGTATATAAAATAAGAGCTAACTACTAGGTATAGCTTTCTTATAGGGTTTCCGAGAAGTATATGATTTTAAATAGATTAAAGACCTTTAATATAACTATATAAAAATCCTCTTTTCCTTTATTATTATCCTCTTCTTCTTTTTCTTTTTCATTAGAAATAGTAATATATAGTACTTATTTATAGGTAGAGTATTATTAATACTAGTAGAAAGTAGTGATTATATAATAGTAGTAGATAAATAAACTAGTATTAATAAAGCTAAAGATAGAGCTATAAGATTAGTAAAATATAGTATAATTATTAGAATATATTATTTGGTTACTTTTACTCTATACCTAGAATAGCATCTAAGCTCTTTACTTTATATATAGATTTAACT
>RYZW01002428.1:0-12679 GCA_004367215.1 Colletotrichum trifolii
AGACCCTTTTGCACCTATACGACGAGATCATGTATAGTATACGTTTACCCTCCGGATAAACTAATACTAATTAATAGTTAACTTATCCGTTACTACTATACTGTAGATTAGCAAGGTTTTTATATAAGAAGAAGTAATCACGAACCCCGCCTAAGGTCTATATAAGGCGAGATCGTAAGTATTAACTTAGATATTTTATAGATATTACCCTTACTTTTATCCCTAGTGAAGTATTTTTAAGTTAATATATTAACTTTATTCTACGAAATACTAAAGAAGTAAACTTAAAGAATACCTTTTAGTATATACTAGAAAACATTCAGCGAATATAATACCCTTTAGAATACTACTAAGTACCTATAATATATGAAATTTATAATATCCTATATTTCTTATACTTAAGAGACTTATATAGTATCTCAAAACCCTTATACCCTTTTGAAAATCATCCCCTTTTTAATACCCCTATATCCCCCTATTAATATATCTAAACTATACTTTAATCTGAATACTAGGGTAAGCCCTAGTATACTAATAGTTTAGGTAATAGCCTAGATAACTCGAAATAGTAAATATATAATCCTAGACTAGCTCGAATTATT
Source organism: Colletotrichum trifolii (assembly GCA_004367215.1). Taxonomy (NCBI): domain Eukaryota; kingdom Fungi; phylum Ascomycota; class Sordariomycetes; order Glomerellales; family Glomerellaceae; genus Colletotrichum; species Colletotrichum trifolii. Next base: position 603 of record RYZW01002428.1, read on the forward strand.
TATTAATATAGATCTATTCGGAAAACCCTTTAAAATCAACTATAATAACCTCATATAAGTAGATGCTAAAGCCATTACTACTTTTATAGTATTTTATATCTCCTAATACAAATATCTAGAGATCTATAAATATAAACTTTTTAACTACTTTAGGATAGATTTTAATAAGTAGCTTATAATAATATAGTAATTTATCTATAAATATATTATCCGCTACTTCTAAGACTTCTTCATTAACCGCAAGATCAAAATTAATAAATTAAGAAAAAAGATCTATTTAATACTATACTAATTTACTTAGAGTAAGTTTTTTATCTTCTAGACCCTTAACAAGATTAACAAGATAAAGAAGTAAACCTTAAGTCTTAAGACTAATATTAAGAACTACCCTAAATAAGTTAATAACCTCTTTAAAGCAGAAAATATTAAGATATTTTCCTATACTATTAAACCTAAAGGTAAAATTATAATACCTAGAGTTAACGCCTAGTTAATATCTAAAAACCTCACGCGATATACCTAGTAACCTTAACTACTTATATAAGATACCTAGCTTTATCTACTACTTATATATAGTATATAACTTCTACTACTACTAGTAAGACTACTAATCCCCGGGTAGTATAATATAGCAAACTCCTACTACTAGGAGAATAGCATAAAGACCCCTTATTAGTAGGAAATATACTAAGATAATAGTAACACGTAGTATCCCTATCCCGAATATCACTCCTATATCTCCCCTACTCCCCTATTTAAAAACTCATTTACTAAATATACTATAGACCTCATAAAGTTATATAATAAAAGTATAAAGTATAGTAGAAGCTTATATAATATTCTCGAGACTAAAGTCAACATCTTTTATAACTATTATTTTAAACTCAATATCCTATAAGACATATAAGCTAGAATATTCTCTATTATATTAAAAGATTAAGCTTTTAATTTTTACTTTAATAACCTTATACACTATAACTAAGGTTTTAATTTCGATTAGATAACTATATATATTTAGGAGTACTTCGAAAATAATAAAATCTACTAGATCTACTTCTCTAACTAGTAAAATACTATTCTTAGGAATATAATAGCTAAGAACCCTAATTAGAATAAAAAAGAAATACTTAAAATACTTATCACAAAGCTCACTAACCTCCAAAAGATATTCAAGGCTAACCAGCATACTAATAAAACCCTCTATAACTAAATCATAAGTATATACTATAGTATACTAGAATACTAGTTAATACTCTTTAGCCCCACACCAACCTCCTAGAATCTCTATAACTAGTTATATTTAGCTATAAGTAATACTATAGTACTTTAAAAGTCATAATACTTTTAAAATACCAGAAATAATAGTAATATACCTAAAGAATAGTTTTAGACTAACTATATATATAATATACCTCAAAGTAATACTTAAAGTTATAATTATACCCCTAACTACTCCCTACTATTTTAGAATAGATATTACCTTCCCCTAACTTTTATATATACCTATACTAAAAAGAAGTATTATATATATAATAAAACAAGTTACTAGTTAATAAGGTATACCCTCAAGGAGTAGTATACTTTATATAACAAATATAAGTTAACTACTAATCCAACAACGTATACTTAGATAGTATACTAGACCTTTCTTACTAAATATAAAAGTATTAATAGCCTTAATAATAACCTCTAAATACTTTCGAGAGATAATAAGTATAAGGAACTTATTACTTAGTATCAGACATAATATAACTTCAAAAGCTATATCCCTATTACCCCTATAATATCTAATACCCCTAAGTAATTCTTCATAGCATATTTCAACAAATATCCCACTACTATAGATAGAAGTAAAATTACTTAAATCTTCTAAAATTAAGTAACCCTATATACTTTTACTAAATTAAATACTACTACCCCTAAGATTACTAAGAATATAGATATAGCTCCTATATTTACTTTTATACTTAAAAACTATTACTTAACTACTATTTTTTAAGGGATCTTACTAGACTTAAGTATTACTAACTTCTTAACTACTAAGTACTCCTAGTTTATAACTTTTAAGTAGATAGTTAACCCCTCTATAACCCTTATACCTCGATAAGGTAAACTAGTTATAATCTATTTTAGTAATACTACTTTAATCATAATACTTAGAATAATTAATATTCCTATATTACTTAATATAATTATATTTTATATAATACTATATAATACCCCCTTTTTATTCTACCTCATAGATATAAATCGCCTTAGTATAATATTTAATAATATATATAACTAGCTTTACTAAAGTAAAAAAATTATACCTATTATTTGAAAATAGGAGTATCTATAGATACTCCTTAATAAAGAAAAAATACTTACTTCTATATACTTTATAGAATTAGAAATATAGAAACTCTACTATTAATTCAGATACCTAACTATAATATACCTCTATAATATCTTTACTAAAGTAGGATATCCCATTAAATACTATACTTTCAAAGCTTTCAAATAGTATTACTACTAATACTAGATATATAGTATTACCCCTTCCTGCTTTTATTTTACTATATAAGAAGATATCAAGTTCAACTTTAAAGTTATTATTAATATTATCTATATTAATAGCTATCCCGTACTCCATATTATTAATACTACTATAATATTTAATACTATTTAACTTTTACTTAACATATTAGCAAAAATAATATAGGAAGCCCTTAAGGCATACTAGATTAACTCTTACCAAAACTTTCCAGATTTCATTACTACTAATATAGGAATAATATTTCAATCTAAAGAGTTTAGATTAGAAGTAAAAGCTATAGGATTAATAGTTTAAATAATGCCTATTAAAATATATAATAGTATTAGCAAAGTTAAGTATTACTATGCTTTCTTCTACTAAATATATAAGATTTATTATAATAAAACCCCTATAATAACTCGAGAAGTATCCTTTTAGGTAGTATATAAAGTAATTAACGATATTACTAGGCTAAATAGTTTTATATTTATATTATTTATTTTTAGTATATATTTACACTTTATAAATAACTCTACTCCCTCCCTAGATATTATTACTTATATTTATACTATTTAGAAAATAATAGAAGTAGTCTACTATACTTATACTAAATATATTATTAATATAGCTTTAGTAATACGTAATAGCCCCGATATCTCACGTATAGTAGCCCTCTTATTTTAGTCTCTTATATATATATAATAAGAGAAATATAGTTAGTAAAACCTATTTCGCCTTATTACTACTTATAATAAGATATATATTCTTAAATTCTTTCAAAATCTTTAAAAATTTCAAATTATAGCTATAAAACTATACTTTAAAGATAACTAAATACCCTTACTAGTACTATTAATAGTAATATTACTAAATACTAGTAATTATATTATATATATCCTAGATCCTAATACTAAAGCTTTTACTAGAAATCCGATATTACCGAGAAATATATACTCCTATAATAATATCCCGATTTCGTCTATTATTATCCCTAAAAAGCCCTAGAATACCTAGAGGATACTATAAAATACTATTATTATATAAAATAGTAACTCTACTACTATTAGTAATAATCCTTTACTTCCCTAAATTATTAATAACTTCTATAATATACTTTTTAACCCTCTAAAATAATCTATTACTATTCTAGCTTAGAAATTTAATTATAAACCTTATTTTATAGTATATTTTATAGCTAAAGAATAGTTAGATATAGTTCTCTCTTTTATTTTCTATAAAAAAGGTATTATTATAATACTAAACCTACTATTTAAAAAATCTATTAAAAAGAAATNTTTAATTATAAGTTTTATTTTATAGTATATTTTATAGCTAAAGAATAGTTAGATATAGTTCTCTCTTTTATTTTCTATAAAAAAGGTATTATTATAATACTAAACCTACTATTTAAAAAATCTATTAAAAAGAAATTAAAAATATTATTACTAATAATATTATCAAGATTATTAAGTTTAACCCTATCCTCTATAAAAGTTATAAATATTTTAAATTATATATTATTAACAAGATTAAGAATAAAAATATAAATAAAATATATAAGAAATCATACCTTATTATCTAAAGCTTCGGTAATAATAGTAAATTTGAAATATTAATACAATTGCTAATAATCTAATAGAATAGCTAATAGTTAATTTTAGCTATAACCCTAGTTCTCTTCTAGTATAAAAATATAACAATATAGCTTCGAGATATTATTCAAGCCTATACTTAAGCTAAAATAGAGCTTATAAAATATATTATAGCTAACTTACTATCTTATTTTAAGAGGTAATACTTTCTAGACTCTATAATAATTATTATTAAACTATTATATAGTTTCACTGAAGCTAATACTTACTAGTAGGTAACTTACTCTAAATATTATAAAGAGTAGTTATAAATAGAGATATCTATATATAACTTATACTTCCTTATCTTATACTACACTAATAATAACTTTAGCCTTATAAGTATATAAACTAATAATACTTTTAGCCTCTTTAATACTACTTTCTTATACTATAAAAATAAAAAGCTCTAAAAAGCCTTATTTAAAGCAAAGCTGAAGATAACCCTCACGGTAACTACCCCTCTAGTATTTAATAGAAATATCTTAAGCCTCAATAGTAATACTTTCTACTTATACTAAAAACACTAAGGGTAAAAGCTAATACTCCTCGATACTTATACTATACCTGAAATACTTAAAAAAGTATATATTAAATAATATATATATAGAGTATACCTCACCTTAATATATTAACCCGAAGTATTATTCAACTTCTCATATATTATATAAGAATAATAACCTTCTTCTAATAATACTGTTACTCTAAATAAGTACCTTAAGTAGTAGATTAAGTACTTTAACTATAGCTTTAACTTCGTACTACTTAACCTCTCAAAAATATACTTCTATACTTTTATTAATAGCTCTTTTACTAATAATACTAACCTTTTATCTTAACTAGGATTCGCGATAATCTTAAGCTAAGAGATAGATAGTAACTAGTAATAGCTAGTTTAACCTCTATAGTAACCTTATCTACTACTCCTCTACTAAAAATAAAAGAATTACTAGGAATATACTTACTTCAGAGATTTATACTATAATAACTAGTATAGATTTCGCATATACTATAGCTAAAATACTCAAGAAAATCCTTAAATACTAAAACCTCCCTTACATCCTAACAATTATCTATACTAACTTATACTTACTTTATAAATACCTCATAAAACTTAGTACTACTAAAGAGAAGTACCTAATAATTAATATTATAGTATTAAAGTAGTTATATAAATACTACGAGCTCTATAAAATATAGTAGATTAATAGAAATAATAATATTACTAATACTTTCACAAAAAGCACCCCAAACCATACCCTAGAGAGATTTATTAATTCAAACCACATAACTATTTAAATAGAGGGATAGGTAACTCGAGTAGAGTAGATAATAAGGGGTATTTGGACATTAGTAAGTAAAGGGCAAAAGGATTACTTTTGACACTATTTTACGCTTATTATCTACGCTATTTTTGATAGCGTTTTTGGCACGCAATTACAGCGTTTTTAGTACTAGCTTTTATATGTAAATAGAGGTATATAAGGCATATAGCAAAAAGAAAAAGTTACCAGTATTAATAATACTATGCTATAAGGCATACGTTAACGCCTGAGGTACATACACCCCCATATATATATAGCATATATGTCCATATACCCTATAGGTATAAAGCACCCGTGGCTATATACCCTTATCCCCCCTAGCGACACCTATTACCAGCTGTAGCCAAGTGCCGTAGTAGTAGTACTATACTATAGATCTAGAGCCTTACATGCCTACGCGTAAATACGTAACGTAATAATAACAATAACGAATACCAGACCCTTTTGCACCCGTACGACGAGATCACGTACAGCGTACGTTTACCCTCCGGATAAACCAACAAGTAGTTTTCGTTTCGGGTTAGGTATTTATAATACTTATAGGGCTAAGTTATAATTAGTTTAGAGTTTCGTAAAAGTATTTTAGAAGGATTAGTTTTCGTTATCTACTAGGTTAGTCTATTATTAGTTTATTAGAAGTTTTATAGAGGGTTCTGGATTAGTAGTATTTATTATTATCTTTTTACTATTATCTATTTTATTTAGTATTTATTATTTCTTACTAAGTTAAACTTAAGTAAGAAGTTTATTAATATTAGAAGCTAGCTATAAGAAATACTTTAGNAACTAGTTACGAGAAATCCTTTAGTAATACCTTAATAGTATTATAATAAATTTGAAGAGTTTATACTTAAGGTAAAAACTCTTTACTAGACTATAGGGATAGTAGTTATATAGAGCCCTAATAGTAATATCCTATATAAGTTTTAAGGCTTAGGTTTATGATATTTCTTATAAGTTTATATCTAAGTCTTTAGCTTTATATAGTAAATATATTACTCCTAATTAGGGCTTATACTTTAACTTACTTTATACTAATAATTATAGCTATAATCTTTTCAGGTCTTTGAATTATAATATATTTAATTTTGGGTTATATTAGCTTTCCCTATAATTGGCTAATAATACTTTCTATAATAGACTTTGATATATATATCTTTTTAGATAGTACTTAATAGGTTACTTCTAAGATATATTTGATGTATTTATAGTTATTCTTAAATACCTTATTTTTAGGCGATAGATTCTTCTTTATAACTTTAATTTAATTCTATTTTAGCCCTATTCATAACTTTATTCTCTTATAACATATTAAAGCTAAATATAACTATAGCTACTTTAAGAAAAGTAGAAATAATAGTAAAGTTGCTTTTATATAAAACTAGCTTCTTTAGGCTTTTATAAAAGTTATTATAATTTTTATAATTATTAATTAAATGTATTGAAGGTTTTTCCTCTAATTAAATTTTATGTTTCTTAGGACCTTTTAAAAGAAATTATACATAGTAGTTAGCTTTTACTTCATATACCCTATAAATAATACTAAAACTAAAGAACTATTTAAATAGAAGAAACTTTAAATAGTAATAATATAGTTATTTAAGATAATAAGTAGGAAATATAGAAAGTATATAGAAGTTTATATCTATTAGAATTACTTATTATAAGATAGTAGTTATGTAATACTCATACTTACTAGCTACTAGTATCTATTACTAGCTATTAATATTTACTAGCTATTATTAGTTATTAGTAAGAGCTAACTACTAGTAGTAGTTACTGTATAGCTTATATAACTAGTAGGAATGCTAGTTATAGTTACTTGCTATAGGATTCGAACCTACTACTATTACTATGAATAGTAAAAGCTAGCTAGACGTTAAATCTTATATTAAGCGGGTAATAATTATCAATTACTTTTATAAAATTAATATTTATATTAAAACTATAGAAACTAAATATTATTATTATTATTATTATTATTATTTGGTTACTTTTGCTTTGTACCTAGCAAGTATCTAAGCTCTTTACTTTATATATAGATTTAACTATAGATTTAATATAATAATAGTATTTATACTAATACTAGTTCATAACTAGTTAAAATAGTAATAAAATTACTTATTACTGTAGATAATTATACTTCTAGTTCTAATATTTAACTTTATAGTAGGAGAAGAATTTATAATAATAATTAGGGAAAGTTTTATTAAAACTAAAGTTTAAGGGAGGGGCTAATAACTTGCTCTCTACTATGCTTATTAGTAGATATATTACCCCCTAAAATATAACTTTAGCCTTTCTATCCCCTACTAACTACTATAGCTAGCCCCTAGTTAATTTAAAGCTAAACCCCTTATGGCTATAGTAGCTAATATACCCGCTTTATATTAACTTTTTTAATAATAAATAACTAATAACTCTTTCCGCGATAACCTTATACCCTTATACCCTTATATCCTTATACTTTTATACTCTTATACCCTTATAGCTATTAATATATAATTTAAATATCTTTAGATATTTAATTACTACTAATTATAAATACTCTATTTAAATATTTATTATAATTTTAATATTTATAATTTTAATATCTTATTAGGGATAGGTATAGTATCTAAGTAATAGATCTATACAAAGGTAAATATAGGTATAAGGTTATTAATATATTCGAATCTAACTTTTTAACCTAAGGTCCTAGCTATTATAGCTTAAATACCTTTCTTATAGATAGCTAAGTAGTAGCCTAGCTAGGGGTTACTAGTATATGCCCTGATATATTCCCCCCCTTTATAGACTATGTCTTCATAGTTTCGTGGTTTGAATAAAGCTATTCCTAGATCTTAACCTATCTTAAAACCCCTTATTATATATATCCTAGCCTTCCTACTAGCCCTCTACTACTCTTTATATTTTAAGTAGACCCCTAATACTTTTATTAAACTTCTGCCTTTATAATAGGAAGAGTAGTACTGTTTATAGAGTCTCTTAAAAGTTTTATTATTTTTCTAGTAATACTTTTACTAATTTAAAGCTACGCTATATACTATTACTACTGCTGCTACTACTCCGCTGCTCCTCTAGGTCGCTTCTTGTTACTATAGACTCTTGTTTACTACTAGCCCCTCGTTGCTGAAACTTCTTATTACTGTACCCTAGTATGCCGCTAGCTTTTTATATATTGCTGGTTTCTTATATACTGCTAGTTTCTCGTATGCTGCTGGCTTCTCGTATGCTGCTAATTTTTTGTATACTATATACTATAGCTATAGCTATACTGCTACTTTTCTAGTAATTTCCCTTTTTACTTAACCCTATACTATAGCTTCTTATTACTATAGATTCTTATATATTACTAGCCTCTCGTATACTATAGCTATGCTACTGCCCCTCTAGTTGATATAACTTCTTGTTGACGTAGTTTCTGGTATGATATTTGCTTCTCGTTGATGTAGTACTACTATAGCTATACTACTACCCTTCTGGTGATCCCCTTACTGACTTGAAGCTATGCTATATGCTATATGCTATTGTTTTTGCTTGATACTATATACTACTACTGTTACTAGTGGCTTTCTAGTATGCTTCTGTTGATGCTTATAAGTTTTTTATATAAAAATTGTAGGGTCTGCGGTTTTTCTATTGATTGTTAGTAGTAAATAGCTATTATACCTCGTAGTTTCGTAGTTTCGTGGTTTCCTGGTAGCTTTTGTAGCTTCCTGGTAGCTTTTATAGCTTCCTAGTAGCTATTATTTCCCCCTTTAAGAGGCTATATTTTTATAGCTTTAGAGTACCCTACTGGTTTTAGTTCTCTTGTGTCTCGAAACTCTATAGTTTAGGGGACTATAGAGGTTTAAGTAATATAAAAGCCTAGAATACTAGTCCTTAGCTAACTCCCTAGTTTTTATTACTAGGATACTAGTATAGGTTAGTAGCTTTACTAACCCCTTAGTACTTTTTTTTAGTTAGGACCTAGGTATCTATTCTAGGCTTTATATCTTAGTTTCTTAATGTTAGGTCCTAGCTAATATTAGCCTCTTAAAATATATTCTAATTATAGCTATATTCTAGTTAACTTAAAGCCCCCCTAGGGTAGCTAGTCTCCTCAGCTATAGAGATACTAGAAGGGTTTCTTCCTTACTCCTAGTTATAGGGACTTTAATATTTGCTATAATTGTAGTTTCTCTAAATATCTTATAGCTACCTGTAGTAGCTACTTGATATATCTATTTTAAACCCTCGAAGTTCTCGAAAATATTTACTTACCTAGTATTATCTTAGTACCCCTCTAATTATAGCTTTATAGTAGCCTTGTTGTAGTAGCCTCGTAAGTCGTATATTAAAATTGTCGCTTCTACTATACTAATACTACGCTTATGCTCCTCTAGTACTTTTCTCTTATAATAGCTTTATTATAGTAGTTATATAGGTATCGTGGATTGAAATTGTCGCTTCTGTTATGCTAGGGTTATATTAGTGCCCCTCTTATATACCTTTCTTATAATGGTATTAATAGTATAGCTGTATAGGTATTACGTGTATCGAAATTATTACCTCGGCTATACTAGGGTATACTAGTACCTTCCTAGTATGCTTTTCTTATAATAGCTTCATTGTAGTTTTATAGGGGTAGCCTCGTTATAGCTAGTACTATACTGGCGCCCCTTATACACGTCTTGTAGCCTCGTATGTATTGCGTATGTCGAAATCGTCGCTTGTACTGTATTTCTCTGGTAATAGCTTTACTGTAGCCTTGGCATTGCATGTATTAAAATCGTCGCTTGTGCCATACTGGTGCCCCTCTGGTGCTCTTCTCGTAATGGCTTCTGTAGCCTCATGTAGTAGTTTTATAGTAGTAGCAGGTATCGCACGCGTATCGAAATCATCGCTTCTACTGTACTGATACCGCACTGGTGCTACCCTAGTACTCCTTATATACTTCTCTTGTAAAGGCCTTATTGTGGTAGCCTTATGTGGTCATCCTATAGTAGTAACCTCGTTATAGTAGCCTCGTATAGTCATATATCGGAATCGTTGCTTCTGCTGCTGTACTGGTGCTATACTAATAGCCCTCATATATACCTCTCTTATAATAGCATTGAAGGAGCTATATAGGTATCGCGTATATCGAAATTGTCACTTCTACCATACTAGGGCATACTAGTACCCCCTATATAACCTACCGGTTAGAATTCCTAAGGTTAAGTAGAGATTCAAACATATTAGAGATAGGTGTAGTATCCAAATAATAGATCTATATAGGAGGCAAACGTAGGTATAAGGTTATCAATATATTCGAATCTAACTCTTTAACTTAGGATCCCAGCTATTATAGCCTAAATACCCCTCTTACGGATAACTAAGTAGTAGCCTAGCTAGGGACTACTAGCATACACCCTAATATATCTATACTAAGCTTTACTTCCTCCTAAGATAAGACTTTATATTACTAATACAAAAGTTCTCTACTACTAATATAAGCTAACTTATAATTTCTATATAAGTATAATAGGATTTAGCTTACTCTTATTAGTAAATAATCTTAATATATTAAATATAGCTAATATATAAATAATATTTATATAGATATAGATATTTCTAGTATAACTAGATAGCTTTTAAAACTTCTATAATCGCGTTACTATGACACTTTAAAATATCTAGTAATTAGTATTATAGTAATATATTAATATTAAAGTATTACTTAGTTAATACTAAATCCTNACCTTAAGTATAAACTCTTCAAATTTATTATAATACTATTAAAGTATTACTAAAATACTTCTTTTAACTAGTTTCTAAAATTAATAAGCTTTTTACTTAAATTTAACTTAGTAGTAAATAGTAAGTAATAAAATAAATAGTAGATAATAAAAAGATAATAGTAGATATTATTATTCTAGAACTCTTAGTAAGGGTTCTAATAAACTAAAAATAAACTAACCTAGTAGAAGACAAAAACTAAACTTTTCGAGATATTTTCATAAAACTCTAATAGGACTATAATATAACTTTATAAATACTATAAATACTTTCTCTAAAATAAAAACTACTCTTTATTAGTACCCCTTTTAATAGTAATACTTTCTATTTTCCTATATAGTAAATAACTATATAATATAAGTCAGAAGTTAATTAAGCTTTTATTAGGAGACCTAAAAACCTCTAGTAATACTTATCAACTAGCTTATTACTTAAAATTTAGATATAAATTAGTAATTTCTATATTACATAAAGACTATAGTATAAATAAAATATTAATATATTCCTCTAGTACTTTACAAAATACTATAAAAACCCCTATCATAATACCTTAACCTTTGAAAAGATTCACTATTTCTATTGAAAGCCTAAATAAATATTTACTAACTTCTTTATTAAGTTTAAATTAACTATAGGATAAATAGAGGGGTACTGTTAAATAAGACATATTAAACTAAACTATTTCTAACTAGCTCTCTCTTATTAAATTTAGAAAGCTACTATTAGCTATGATATTAACTATATAGACTATTATAGTACTACTATATAATTATAATAGATTTTGAAATCTTTAATATAGAATTATAAAACTATAGGTAACTATAATCTTTTCCCTAGTTA
>RYZW01002429.1:0-12677 GCA_004367215.1 Colletotrichum trifolii
TACTTTAGTATTAGTTTAATAGAGGCTATAATAAAAGAAATATACTAGAGGGGTACTAGTATAGTACTAAGTAAATAGATATTTTCGAGAGTTTCGAGGGTTTAGGTAAGTATATTAAGCTATTATAGGTAACTATAAGGGGTTTAAAGGAGAGATTATAATTATAGCGGATAAAAATCCCTATAGCTAAGAGTAAGGAAGAAGCTTTTCTAGTATCTCTATAGCTAAGGAAAACTAGTTACCTTATATAGAAACTTTAAGTTAACTAGAGTATAGCTATAATTAGAGTATATTTTAGGAGGCTAATATTAGCTAGGACCTAATATTAGGAGGCTAAGATATAGAACCTGGGATAGATACCTAGATCTTAACTAAAGAAAAGTACTAGAGACCTAGTATCCTAGTAGTAAAGACTAGGGAATTAGCTAGAAGCTAGTACTCTAGACTTTTATAGTCTAAACCTCTATAGTCCCCTAGGCTATAGAGTTTCGAGATACGAGAGAACTAGGGCTTAATAGCAGGGTATTAGTTCTAAAGCTATAAAGGTATAGTTTCTAAAGGGGGAGATATAGCTACTAGGAGGCCTGGTAGCTATACGAGACCAGGAGGCTATAAGGGTTACTAGGAGGCTATAAGGGCTACTAGGAGGCTATAAGGTATAGAAGCCTATAGCTCCCAGGAGGCTACGAGGTATAGTAGCTATTTACTACTAATAATCAATAGAGAAACTATAGACCCTATAATCTTTATATAAGGGATTTAGGTATAGCTATAGTATACTAGAGGGGTAGTAGTATAGCTATAGTATACGAAAGGCTAGTAGTATATAAGAGTCTACTGTAATAAGAAGTAACCTAGAGGGATAGTAGTAATAGTATACAAGAGGCTAGTATTATATAAGGGGCTATATTAATAAGAAACTAGTGTTATATAAGAGGCTATATCAATAAGAGGATATAGTAATGAGGCAATAATAGTAGTATATGGCGCAGCTTTAAGTCAGTATAGGGGATTACTAGAGGAGTAGTAGTATGGCTATAGTAGTGGTATAGATGGCGGTAATAGTATCGATATAACTATAGTAGTAAAATCGATAGTAGTAACGGTACATGAGAGGCTAGCGGTATATTAGAGGCTACGTTAACAAGAAGTTGTCAAACAAGAGTCTATAGTAATAGTAGTAGTATATAATACGGCTTTAAGTTAGTAAGGGGATTACTAGAGGAGTAATAATAGTAGTATATAAGAGGTTTTGGGGAGACTCTGTAAATAGTACTACTCTTCCTGCTATAGTGGTAGAGGTTTAATAAGGGTACTAGGGGTTTACTAAAAGTATAAGGGGTAGTAGAGGGCTAGTAGGAGGGCTAGCATAGATGCTATAAAGGGTTGAGATCTGGGTATAGCTTTATTCGAGCCACGAAACTATAAAAGTATAGTTTATAAAGGGGGGGAATATATTAAAGTATACCAGTAGCCCCTAGTAAAGCTACTATTTAGTTATCTATAAAGAAAGGTATTTAGGTTACGATAGCTAGGATCCCAGGTTAAGGGGTTAGATTCGAATATATTAATAACCTTATACCTATATTTGCCCCCGTATAGATCTATTACTTAGATACTGTACCTATCCCTAATATAGATAGACTAATACTTATTAGTAATTAACTTATTATATATAATTAGGAAGCAAAATCTAGTATATATTATATATAACTAAACGTAGCTATATATATTATATAAAGCTCTATTTTAAGTAGTTTAAGTAAGGCGAAGCCTATAGAGATAGTACTACGGCTGAGGTTTATTCTAGTAAATACTCTACTACTTAAGTATATTATTCCTAATACGCCTCTCTAGCCTTAAAAGCCTTACCTATTAGCCAGCCTTTCGAATAATACTAGTTAAATACTCTATTTATATCTTATAAGAAACTCTTTTAATAACCCTATTCCTTTTAATAACCCTATTACTTTTATAGTAAAAGGAATAGTATTATTTTTAAGTTATTTAGGCGTTTCTTATTCTTTATTAGTGGGGAACTTTAGGTATCTCTATATTTCTAGTACTCCTAACTTCTCGAAATTCCTCCTCTTACTATATTTTTAAGTAATTTAACTAGTTTATTATATTAATCCAAGTAATAAAAGTACTAAACTAGTAGCTTTAGAGAAGTTTCGTAAAACTATTAGCTATAAAGTTTCCTAAAAGTATATATTCAATCTTAAAATACCCCTACTAAACCTCTTATTATAGCTAGTAATTATAGATATTTATGTATCTTAGCTTTATATATAGCTATACTATTTTAAATATTATAAAGTATATTATTTATTAGTTATCATCCTAAATACGAATAGCTAGGCGAGGCTTATATATTTTACCTTTACTAAATATATTTATCGCGAAACCTACTAAGAATATAATAATAAAGTAACTAATAAAAATAGTTTCTTAAGTAATTTAAAACAATACTAAAAGCTTTACTTTAGTTCTTAAAATAGTAATAATATCCTGTTTATTAACTCGCTATATAATAAAGCTATTGAAAAGATATATAGTATATACTTATATACTTAAGAGTTTTTTAAATTATTACTATTATTTACAAAACTAGTATCTATAGTAATAATAAAACTATTTAATAGATTACTAACCTTATAACTAAACTTAAAATAGAAGTTATTTATTCTACTAAAATATTACATTATTTATTTAGTTTTGATATAGTAGTTATCTAAAACATTCTAATTAAAACGTAATAATTAGCTTATTACGTAAATAATATCTAGTCTTGTTACCACTATAGTATAATTAATAAAACTGATGTCTTATTAATAATATTTAATCTCCGTATAAGAAGTTTAATTATACTATAAGAAGGTTTTGTCAAAATTCAGAAGAATTTCAAATTAGTTTTACATATACTTTATAAAATATTTAAGGAACTTTTTAATATATATTACTTATCAGAGCTATAACTATTATATTATTTAATCTTAAATAACCTTACCACTAAGGAACTACTATAGGTTTTTATTTCCCTTAAAAATATTTTTATTGGAAATCTACTAATAATATAAACGTCTTAGATATATTCTTTAATGAAAAAGAAAATATATAATTATTAACGTAGAAAAAGAAATATCCCTTTTAAACTAGTAATATAGCTTTCCTGTAGCAGGTTTAAAGCTAAAATACTTAAAACCTACTTCTAAGTAGTATTACTAGAAGAAAAGAAACTTCCAAAAACTATATAATACTTTATTTAAGTAATAGATCCTACCTAGTATTTAATAACCTAGTAATATTTCTAAGTGAATAACCTTATTGAATACTACATATACGAAAATATTAACTACATTATATTGAAATAGTTCGAGATTAAAGTAATTAGTAATTACTATAAAGATTCAAAATAATATACTTACTAAAATTACTATATAGGTTCTATAATTATCTCATGGCTATTAACGTTTATAAATAACTAGCCAAGCTTTAATCTTTAAGAAATACCTATACTTATTAAACTTATAAGTATAAACCTAGTTATACCCCAGAATCTTTAAACTTCTTATAGAAATCCTACTAACCTCGCTTTAAGAATATAATTTAATATAGCTCTTAAAATAAGCTTATTTAGCTACTACTATTATTTAAATATGTAAATAAATAAATACTACTAAGTAAAATATAAGTAATAGTAATAACCTCTATTATAGGATTCCTAGAATAAAAGTTTCTATTCTCCTATATTTTAAATATTTCATAATATCTAATCTACCTTATAGCTAAAGTTTATTATTAAAAATCCTAATATTTATATCTTAGAATCCTCGAGAAAGTTAAACCTCTAGGACCCCTTTTAGTAAACTATTTATATAACTCTAAAATTATAAATAGGAATATTTTAAAATATCTTAAAATAACTAAAAGGTATTTGCTAAAAAAAAAACTTTAAATAAAAATCTCCTAACTACTCTAGCATAATACTTCATTTATCCGTTATACTTAACTTTCTCTAGAAATACCTAGACTCCTTACCCCCTATAATTTTATCTATATAAATAGAATTATAGAACAATATAGTAGGTGACTCTAGAAAGGTTATTAATATAAATTTCATAGTTTTATATACCTCATAAAACTCAGAAATAACTACTATATAAATATAAGACTCGAAATTATTATAGCTACTTCTTATTATATTAACTACTTTATCAAACTCTTTATTCAAGCTTAAATAAGTAATTAAGTTAACTTTAAATAGCTCTACTATAGTTATTTACTCTTGTACCTATTCAGTAACTTTATTAGAATAAAACTATTTAGATTTATCTTATAGAAAAAATCAATCTTTATTAAAAAAGGTATTTCGTTGAAAAAGATATTATAAGTTATAATAATTTTATTTTAGAGCAGGTTCTATACTTAATATTAGTTAGTGAAAATATATCTAACTAAAAAGCTAATAAAATTATACCCCTCAAAATAAGTTAGTTAGTTATATTTCAACTTTATATCTATAGTCAGAATAAAACATTTATAGCTATAAATATAAAAATATGCTAAGTCTAGTCTCGTAGTATTATCTTTCTAAATGGCTTTATAAATTTTCTAATATAGTATTTACTAGCTTAAAAATATATTAGGATTTAGTTATAAAGAAATACTATAACTTATAAGGTTTTGGACTAAAAGTTATAAAATAGTTTATTCTTTTACTTTATAGCTTTTATATAAGCCTTAATAATTATTCTAATATACTTAGTACTTCTATTTTAACCCTAAATATATAGAATAGATAACTTAAAGTATATATTTTAGGAACTAAGATTTAACTTTAATTTCTTATACCTAAAGACCCTATTATTATACTTGAAAACCTTAATATTAATAAGATACTAATATTTCAAAAGTATTATAAAACTCTTGAATACTCCTATTATTACAATTCTAATATAATGAATAAAATAGAAATCCTATAAGTAATTAGTAGCTTAATTTATAAATATTAATGTAGAGGTATAGCTACTATAGTTTTAGTAATAAAAGTAGAAGTTAAAAGAGATTATTCCCTAGGAATAGTATATAAAATACTCTTATATTCTATATAATAAACCTTTCACTTAGTTTTACTAATACTATATACCTTATATACCCCTAAAATAAGCTAATAACCATTATATTTTAATTAGCTATTAGTAATCTAAACACTCTATATAATAGAGATAAAATAGTTTATAAACTCCCTACTAAGATACCCTAAATACTAGTATCAGAACTATTTATTACTTTTTAGATAGAACTATTTATTACTTTTTAGGGATTTTTAAATAGTATCTATAGTATACTACTAGTACTAGTAATATCTAGGAGAAAGCTTATACTATACTAATTATATAATTAAAATAGTTAAACGTTTATAAAATATATAATACTTAAGGATTTACTAGTCATATTAAATATTAATAACTATAAATTTAGAATAATTATTCTTCTGTAGCTAAGATAAATAATCTAGCCTAATATCCTACTAGTAGCCTTATTCTTATAATTACTAAGAAAACATAAGGTTTATAACTAGAATAGTTCAGAAAATAATATTATAAAAATATAACTTGACTTCTTTACTTTCTATAATCTAAATAGAAATCTTAGTATTTCTATAGGTCTTAATTAATATATATTTTATAGTTCACTAAATATAGTTTCTTATAAAGATTTCTCAAAAAAATATAAAACACTTCATATCTCAAGAAATAATAAACTAAAATACTTAAATTTAAAATAAAAAGGTTTTTAAAAAACATTATTAGAATCCCTCTTTATTATATACTTAATATATAATATTATAACTAATTTAACTAGATAACTAGTAATATAATTATTATTATCTAAAGCTCTAAACTCTTTTCGAAAAGTCTAAGTTTAAAGTAAATAACTACTTAATTCTCTCTTCAATTAAAATATTTAATACCTAGCTTTTATAAACTAACTAGGAGTATACATAGTAATAGTATATTAATAAATAACTTAAGCTATATTTTAGAATATATAGAGATTTATTAGAACCCTAGAAATACTTCCTATTACCTTAAGTATTTAAAGTAATAATAAGAATTTCTATTGAAATATTAGAAATACTATAACTTATTTTACTATACTAGAAACACTTAGAGAAATACTTAATAGTTTCTATAATAGCTAAGATAACCTTATCTAGAAATATTAAGTCTTAATAATTATAAACTATAGATATATAATCCTATATCTAAGTTTTAATAAGTAAATAAACTAGTAAAATCAAAAAACTATAAACCTATGATACTCTAATAATAGATAAAGTAAAGTTAATTACTTAAACTTTATATATAATATCTTATTATTTCTAAAATTATATTTTAATTATTACTTTTATAGTAAAATATTTAAATCTTAGGGACTAGAGTATTTTATAGTATACTATAATAGTATTTTAGAAATATAGATTATTTATAATACTAAAGTAATTATAGAAGTTTATAATATATATTACTATATCTTCCTCTATATAGGATTACTAGTATTATAATACTTTACTTATATATTTAAAGATTTAACTTATTAGATAAACTTAGTTTAACTATTTTTATTAGTAGTTTTAAGCTTTTAAAATATAGAGATTATAGAAAGTTCTATAAACCTTTAAGACTTTTCCTATAAAATCTATTATATCCCTTATATAAACCTCTTTAGTCATATTTACTAGGAATTATTAATCTTCCTTATAATTAATCCTTCTAGAAATAAAACTTTTAAAAATACCTAATTCAAGTATCTTATAAGTTTATTAATACTATCTAATTTTCAGAAACTCACCTAAGAATAACTTTTGAAAAAACTCTAAATAGAAACTTTAATGTGTTATTACTTTTATATTAAAATATTCCTTTAAATTATAAGCTTTAGTTTCTAGCTAAAAAGTATTATACTAGGTAAGCTACTAATTAGCTTTTTTAAGAACTAAAAAAGGGGTACTTTTAATAGATATCTTAGTAGTCGAAATATGTAATATATGTTTTTTAGCCTAGTAGCTCTTTAGTATCGTGAAACTCTTCATTATTACACGTAATTAGGGGGCAAAATCTAGTATATATTATATATAACGAAACATAGCTACACGTATTACGCGAAACTCTATTTCAAGTAGTTTAAGTAGGGCGAAACCTATAGAAACAGTACTACGGCTGAGGTTTATTCCAGCGAAGACTCTACTACTTAAGCATATTATTCCTAATATAACTTATCTATTACTATTATATTACAAATTAGTAATATTCTTTATACTAGGAAAAAAATTTATAAACCCCTTACCCGAAACTTATATAAAGAGAAAAATTATAAGTATTAACTTAGATACCTCAGAAATATTCCCCTCACCTAAATTCTTTACTAGGAACTTCTAGATTATATACTGATTTTACTCTACAAAATACTAAGAAAGTAAACTCAAATAATACTTTTCAGTATTAATTAGAGAATATTTAGTAAATATAATAATCCCTTTAGAGTATTACTAAACCTTTATAGTATATAGGATTTATAGTATTTTATATTTCCTATATTCAAGAGATCTATATAATATTTTAAAACTCTTTATCTTTTCTGAAAAACCTTCTTCTTTTCCAAAGGTCCTTTATTCATCTATTAATATATCTAAACTATATTTTAAATTAAACTTTAAGTTAAACTCTAACATAGTAATAGCTTAAATAACCCTAAATAATAACTACTTAATCTTAGAGAAACTTAAACTATGTATTAATATAGATCTATTCAGAAAACTCTTTAAAATTAACTATAGTAACTTTATAGAAGTAAATACTAAAAGTATTATTACTGATATAGTATTTTATATCTATTAATATAACTTCCTAAAGGTCTACAGTTATAAATTCTTTAACTATTTGAAGATAGATTTTAATAAGTAGTTTATAATAATATAATAATTTATCGATAAATATATAGTCTATTATTTTTAAGAATACTTTATTAACTATAAAGTTAAGGTTAATATAAGAAATAAGAGGATTTATGTCATATTATACCAACTTGCTTAATATAAAGCCTTTAACTATTAAACTCTCGTAATATTTTATAATATTAAAAAGTATATATTTTAAACCTAAAAACTAACTTTAAATGCCACCCTAAATAAATTAATAACTTCTTCAAAATAAATAGAGAATTAGAGATACTTTTATATACTACTACACCTAAAACTAAAGTAGTAATACTTATAGCTAAAGCTTAGTTAATATCTAAAAACTTCGTATAAAATACTAAGCCCCTACTACTACTTATATATAATATTCAACTTTTACTATTACTAGTAAAACTACTAATCCGTAAATTATATAATATAGAGCTTTCCTACTAGTAAGAAATATACTAAAATAATAGTAATATATAATATTTTTAGTAACTTAAATATCTCTTATATTTTCCTTTTATTCTCCTATTTAAAAGCTTATCTACTAAGTATACTATAAACCTCATAAAATTATATAATACGAATATAAAATATAATAGAAGTTTCTATAATATTCTTAAAACTAAAACCTATATCCTTTATAATTATTATTTTAAACTTAGTATCTTATACTATATATAAGCAAAAGTCTTCTCTATTATACTAAAAGAATAAAGTTCTAATTTCTACTTTAAATACTTTATATACCCTAGTCAAAACCTATAGTTCAATTAAATAGTTATATTTATTTAGGGATACTTTAAAAATATAGGATTTACTAAATTTACTTCTCTAATTAGTAAAATACTATTCTTAGGAATATAATCATCAAGAATTCTAACTAAAATAAAAAACAAATACTTAAAATACTTATTATAAAACTTCTAAATTTCTAGAAAGTATTTAGAACTAACTAGTATACTATTAAAACTTTTTACAATTAGCTTATAAGTATATAATATAATATACTAGAATACTAATTAGTATTTCTAGTTTTATACTAATTTCCTAGAGTTTTTATAGCTAATTATATTTAACTATAAGTAATCCTATAATATTATAAAAGTTATAATATTTTTAGGATGATAGAAAAAATAGTAATATAACTCAAGAATTGTTTAGATTAACTATATAAGTAATATACCTTATAGTAATACTTGAAATTATAACTATACCTACAACTACTTCTAATTACTTTAGAATAAATATCATTTTTTCCTAGTTTTTAAATATACTTATAATAATAAGAAATATTATATATATAATAAAATAAATTATTAGTCCATAAAATATACCTCCGAAGAATAATATACTTTATATAATAAATATAAGTTAACTAAGAATCTGAAAAGGATACCTTAGAGTAGTATTTCAAGTATACCTCGCTAAATATAAAAAAACTAATAGTTTTAATAATAACTTCTAAGTACTCCTAAGAGATACTTTATATAAGGAGCTTGTTACTTAGTACTTGATATAATATAACCTTAAAAACTATATCCCTACTATTACCCCAAAAATAACTTTTATCTTATTTTTCAGCAAATAGCCTACTACGCTTAATAAAATCAAAACCACTAGAACTTTCTAAAATTAAGTAATACTATACGCTTTTACTAAAAGAAATACTTGTAATAGTAATATTACTAAGAATACAAATATAATCCTTATATATACTTTTATACTTAAGAACTATTATTTAATTACTATTCTTTAAAAGACTTTACTTGAATTAAATATTACTCGTTTCTTAATTACTGGATACTCCTAGTTTAAAACTCTTGAATAAATAGGTAACCTTTCTATAACTCTTATATTTCTATAAAGTAAACTAATTATAATCTACTTTAGTAGTATTACCCTAATTAAAACATTTAGAATAGTTAACATTTCTTTACCACTTATTATTATTACATTATATGTAGTACTATATAATATCTTTTTCTTATTCTATCTTATAAATATTAATTACCTTAATATTATATTTAGTAATATATATAACTAGGTTTATTAAAATAAAAGGATTATATTCATTATCTAAAATAAAAGTATCTATAGATATTCCTCGATAAAGAGAAAATATTTACCTCTATATACTTTATAGAGTTAGAGATATAGAGATTCTACTACTAATTTAGCTAATTAGCTATATTATACTTCTATAATACTTTTACGAAAAGTGGATATCTAGTTAAATACTATACTTTTAAGGCTCTTAAGTAGTACTACTACTAGTACTAGATATATAATACTATTTTTTCTTACTTTTATTTCTCTACTTATGATAATTTAAATTTAATTTTGAAGTCACTATCAGTATTATATATTTTAATAGCTATCCCGTATTCTATATTATCAATATTCTTCTAATATTTAATACTACTTATTCTTTATTCAATATCTCGGTAAATATTATATATGAGGCTTTTGAAATATACTAAATTAACTCTTACTAGAGTTTTCTAGATTTTATTACTACTAATACTGGATATAATACTTTAATCTAAAGAGTTTATATTAGAGATAAAAACTATAGGACTAATAGTTTAAATAGTGCTAGTTAAGGCGGATAATAATACTAGTAAAGTTAAATATTACTATACTTTCCTTTACTAAATATATAAGGTTTATTATGATAGAATCCCTATAATAACTTAAAAAATATCTTTTGAACTAATATATAAAATAATTAATAATACTACTAACCTAAATAGTTTAATACTTATATTACTTATTCTTAGTATATACTTATACTTTCTAGAGAATTTACTCTTTTCCTACATATTACTACTTAAGCCTTTATTATATAGATAATCAAAGAAAAGGTCTACTATACTTATACTAAATATACTATTAATACCACTTTAGTAATATATAATAGCTCTAATATCTTATATATAATGACTTTCCTACTCTAGTCTTCTATATTTATATAGTAAGAAAGATAAAGTTAGTAAAACCTGTTTAGCTTTATTACTACTTATGATAAAATATATATTCTTAAACTCCCTTGAAACTTTTAAGAGTTTCATATAATAGTTATAAAACTATACTTTAAAGATAACTAACTAATGTTACTTAGATAATTACTATTAATAGTAATATTACTAAGTGTATAGCTGATAAAACGTTACTTTAGTTATCCTCCCGATACTACTACTAGAGATCTAATATTATATAGAAATATATATTTATAAAGTAATACCCTAATTTTATATATAATTATTCTTATAGAATTCTAGAATACTTACTTAATACTACAAAATACTATTATTATATATATTAGTAACTCTACTACTATTAGTAATAATAATCCCCTATTTCCCCGAATAGTTAGTAATATCCCTGATATATTACTAGGAATAGTTATATCCCTAAAACTTAGACTAGCTACTATTCTAGCTTAAATATTCGAATATAAACTTTGTTTTATAATATATTTTATAGCTAAGAAAAAATTAGATATAGCTTTCTCCCTCGTGTTTTATAAAAGAAATACTATGATAATAATACTAAGTTTACTATTTAATATATTAATTAAAGAAAGATTAAGAATATTATTATTAATAGTATTATTATAATTATCTAGTTTAAATTTAGTTCTTAGAATAACTATATATATTTTAAATTATATATTATTAATAGGATTAAGAATAAAGATATAAATAAAGTATATAAAAATTATATTTTATAATTTAGAACCTTAATAATAATAGTAAGTTTGAAATATTACGATAATTGCTAATTATTACGGGTTATACCTAGCTAGTTGATTCTAGCTTTACCCGAGTCCTGATAACTATACTTAAGAAGCTAGGTACTAGTAAGCTACTAGTAAGCCCCTAGTATTACTTTTATATAGACTTTTTATACTTTTCGCGAGAACTTTTTTTTTACTTTTTAGTTCTAAATAAATACGATTTATATTCCTTATAGCTAAATTATAGCTTAAGCCTAGCTTTTTCTATATTTAGAACTTAGATTTATCCCCTATATAAATAATACTAAATTAAGTATAGCTTTTTACTAGTTAAGAAGAAATACTAATTAGTAGAATACTACTCCTAAGTATAAGAGATATTAGGTTAAGTATAGTTCTTTATTAAATAGAAAAATTAAAGTAGAATACTACTTTTTACTAGTTATAGTTCCCGAAATACTATTAATAGAGTATAGTTCCTAATAAAAACTTATAACTAGGTATTAAAACTAATTATTATTATAAGATAGAGGGAACTAATACCCCTTAAAAGACCCCTATAACTAGTATTACTATAGAAAAGTTACTATAATAATATTTAAGTATAACTATTACCTTACTTTATAAGAGGATTATAGTATTAATTACTAGGTTAGTAGAGAAAAAGTTAGAATTTTCCCCTTATATTACTATTATTCCCCCGGAATTCATTTATATAGTTTCTACTTCTTAAAAGAAACTTTTTCTTTTCTCTAATATATTTTTAAGTAAAAGAAAAGAATATAGTACTTAGGTTTACTAGATGAGAGGGAAATTAAAGATTAATTAGGATTTTCTTAAGATAGATAAATAGAAGTAATACCTAATTTACTCTTATTTAGACTTTAAAGTTTAGTAAATAATAGAAACTTTCTTTATAACTAGAAAATTAGAGGGGAACTAAGATCCTTAAGATTTTATAATATA
>RYZW01002430.1:1358-12675 GCA_004367215.1 Colletotrichum trifolii
TTAGTACTATACATATTCTTATATACCCCCCTAGTAGTAAAGCTACTAGAGATACCCTTATATTATTTAACTAATATACTAAATAAATAAAATAAGATCAATAGCTTTAAAATAGATCTTTAAGTATTTAAATAAAAGAAATTTACAAAGTTATTATGATCTATCGTATATTTAACTATTTCTATTAGTATTAATCAGAGTAATTAGTTAGTTCTTTTTAAAATTACTAATAATCCGATTATTTTATATATTATAAATAAATTATTTATCAATCTTTTACTTACTAGATTTCTTTCTTCTCTTCTATACTAATATTTTTAATAATAACCTTTTTATATTGTAAAAATAGGTATAATACTAAAAATATCATGTAACCCTACTAGCTACTACTCTAACTTAGTAGCTTATATAAAACATTACTATTCTATTTAAGTATATTTAGACACTTTATTCTAGTGAGAAAGAAATATATCTTTTAATAATTTATTTTTAGACTATATATTATATTATTTATTTATTATAGTTATAAGCCTAGTTATATTTAATTATCTCTAAACTACTTATAATTAATAAATATAAAAGAAATCTTTTTTAATCTATCTTATTAATTCTTTAACCTATTATTTAAAAATAGTATACTTAACTACTAGTAGCCTTAATATAATAATCAAGTCATTTAATAGCTCTAACTTTAACTATTAATATATTATATTTCACTTCTATATAACTAACTAAGATACATAGTAATATATTGACTTAAATACTAAACCTATCTTTGATATCTCGAAAATACTTAAATTACTTAAATTTAATAAATAGCTTAAATAAGAAAATACTACTTAAGAGAAAACTAAAAATACTATCCCTTATATATTTACTATTCTGAGGGCTTTTAATTATTACTTAGTAAATCTCAAGTTTTAGGTAATTTAAAAATCTAACTATAAAAAGACTAAGAAATATTATAACATAATTCAGATATAAATTAATACTACTATTAATAATAACTTTATAATACCTACTTAAATAGAACTTCTTAATGAAAATAATATATCCCTTTAAGTTTTCCTAAAAGTTCTAAAATATTAATATACCTAGAATAATTTAGTTATATAGTAATAAATTAGAGTTAAATATAAGAAAATCCTTGAAAAAGCTAATTTGAATATTTCTAGTCTAGTATAGTATAATAAATAGTATACTATCTATTTCTAAATAGTTATATATAATATCCTAGAGATCTAGGGAACTCTTATAATTAAAAAATAACTTTAAGTATTTACTTAATATATTTCGCCTAGTTAGGCTATAATTTAGTATTAAGATATTATCTTCAGAGAAATTCTAAACTTCAAAATTAAAACTTTAGCTAAATATAGAAGAATCTTTATTATTTTATTTTGTACTAAAAAAAGTTTATTAAAAAGTTATAGTAAAATACTAGTTATCTTAGCTATTCTNATACTAGTTATTTTAGCTATTCTCGCGGGAAAGTTAGATATAACTTAAGCTAAACTAAAATACTTATATAATTATAAGAATTACTTATATTTTCTAGAAAATTATAGGTATATTAAGTATACTATTACTAACTTATATACTAGATTCTTTAATATTTAGAAATTTATTATTACTTGAAATAGTATTATAAATAAGGTAAATAATTCTAAGCTTTATACTTTATAATAGAAGCTAGTTAAAAAAAGTTGATTGAATACTAAAAAATATGCTAATAAAACTAAAAAACCTCTTTCAAATATTATAAAAGCTAAATTTGCTCCCTTAACTAGTAAGTCTAGTAATAGCTACTTTTCTAACCTAATATATATTAGTATTAATCCTACTCTCTTTTAAAAGTTATCTGAAATTCCCCTAGGGGTTTTTTTAACTACTTAAGGATTTTATATATTTTCGAGGAATACTATCTTTAATAACTATAGAATAATCTATATTACTAATTAAATAAATTTTTTTAGGAAAAGATCTTTTAAATTTAGTAAAAGAATAGATTTAATTTAATATAATTTAACTAATACCCGCTTGACGTAGTGGTTTAACGTCTAGCTGGCTCTTACTATCATAGTAAGAGCAGTAGGTTCGAATCCTACGGCAGGCAAACGCGACCGGTAGCTATATGCCTTCCGATTATGTAAACTAATTATAGTAACTACTACTAGCTATCGGTACCTGTTATTAGCTATTAATAGCTAGTAACTATTAATAGCTAGTAATAAGTATACTACTAACTAGCTAGTATCTAGTATCACGTGACTATAATCCTTAAAAAGTAACTATAACGGATAGGCCTATACTTTCCCTATTTATTACTTATTATATTAACTAACTATATCTTACTACTTGAGGTTTCTTCTATTTAAACAGTTCTTTAGAACTAGTATTATCTATAGAGTTTATAAGGTAAGAGCTGACTACTAGGTACAGCTTCCTTTACAGGGTCCCCCGAGAGGTATATGACTTTAAATAGATCAGAGACCTTCAATACAACCCCTAAAATAATTTAACTAATTTCTCTATAGCTAAATAAAATAAGAGAATTATTAAGAATATTTTTAATAGTCTAAAAGGGAAGAATATACTTAATTTAATATTAAATAATATTATTTATATTAAAAACTTCTATATTAATATTATCTTGGAAATTCTATTTCTTAATAAAACTAAAGTTTAGTACATAAAACTAAACTATATTTTTAGGTTTAGTTTAATTAAGTATTCTATTATTATAAAATAGTTACTTAGAAAGTATAACTTTATTTTCCTTAAATATAAACCTATTTTAAACTATCTTATAATCTATTTAAGTATTTCTAGTATTATCTTAGAATTACTAAGTATTCTATTCTCTTAAGTATACTTTAAAATAGCTCTTTTAGAACTAGAATTTAATAATATTTATATGTAATACTTTGAAGTAGAATATCTAGGATAAATTACTCTTAAGTATTTAATTTTTAATATTTAAAAAGTAAAGATTATAAGACTAAGGTAATTAAATTATTTATGTTATATAATAGCCTATTCTTAATAAGTTATCTCTAGATAAACTTTAGAATTATACTTAATTTACGTATTTTATTATATTATTTAAGATCTATTTAATATCCCTAGGGTATATATAAGTAACTCCTAAACTTTTATTATTAAAAATAAGTTTTTAAGTTTTCTTTTTTTATTTATACTACTTAATAAAACCTTTAATTTAATCTTTTAAATATTATTAATACTTAAAGGATAAATAAAGAAATAAAGAAGCTTTTTGATTTATAAAATTTAATAAAATATTAAAAGAGTAATAATAGTAATTAATAGAGAAACTAGTTATTAGAGATAAGTAATAGAATAAAAGATTAATCTTAAGCTATTTCTTTCTTATACTAAAAAGCTAGTTAGAGCAAGTAAGTATACTAGAAAAGAACTAATTACTTAAAATATAAAAATACGAGAAATTATAAGACTATTATTTAAACTACAAATAAAGTTAATTCAAATAATAGCTATGTTGTATAATATATCTCTAAATATTTAAAATAACTAGAGATTACTATATAAAATTAAAAAAGCTTAGTATAAATAGTATTTTTATTAGTAAGTACTAGAGTATACTCTAAGCTTTTATTAAAACTTGTAATTTTACTAGAGATAGATTTATACTTATAATTATTAAATATACCCGCTTAAGAAATACTATAAATAAAGTATTTTAAAAGGTTATTTAAAGTTAAACTAAAGAAAGTTTTTATTAAGACTTATAACTTTACTAGGGATAGATTTATATTTATAATTATTAAGTATATTTATTTAAGAAATACTATAAATAAAATATTTTAAAAAAGTTATTTAAGGTTAAACTAAAGGGATATATTAGATACCTAGT
Source organism: Colletotrichum trifolii (assembly GCA_004367215.1). Taxonomy (NCBI): domain Eukaryota; kingdom Fungi; phylum Ascomycota; class Sordariomycetes; order Glomerellales; family Glomerellaceae; genus Colletotrichum; species Colletotrichum trifolii. The sequence goes on from RYZW01002430.1 coordinate 5,254, forward strand.
AAGCTATATTCTAAATACTTATAATTTATATAAGATCTAGATCTTTATTTTTTAGAAAGTTATTATTACTTAAAATATTAAATTTAATAAGATAAGATTTTATTTAAAATAGGACTTATATAAAGTATTTATAAAAGAAATTATAAAACTACTAATTAAGTTAATTACTAAAAAAGAGGAGGATCTTATTCTTAAAATATTTAGAGATTTTAAAATAGTAAGAATACCTAGTAGGGGGATTTCTCTTCTACTAATTATCTTATTAATACTAGAAATAGTTTAAGATATTAAGCTAAACTTAGAATTAGTTTCTAAAATTAATAAAGAAAGTTTAATAATACTTAAACTAATACTTAAACTAATAAAGCTAGTTTAGATTTCTAATTAAAAATAACTAGATATAATATTCCTAGGAAAAAATCAGAGTTTAGGAAATATATTAATAGCTAGAAAACTAGATAGTATATTTAAAGTAAGGGATCTAGTTAATTAAGAAAAAATACTTCTTTTAACTAAGAATAGAAATAATTACTTTAAGACTTCAGTTTAGCTAATTTAAGGTAAACTAAAATATAGCTCTGAGCCTTAACTATTTAAGTTAAGATCTTTAATTATCTAGGAACTAGGCTAATAATATAGAAATAAGTAATAGTATTAATTAGAACTAGAAATTACTATTAATAACTATATAGTACTTTTAAAAGAATATAATAGTAATATTTTATACTTTATAAAGTATAAATAGGATAGTTTCGCTAGAACTTATTTACTTAATTATTAGTAGAAGCTAGATAAGGCTAGTCTTAACTTCTTAATAGTTTTCTTTATTATTTAAAATATAGTATTAAAGAAGAAAGATCTTTCTACTAAGATTTAAATATACTTTAATTAATTAGTAATACTTCTAAAAACTTAGAAAGATATTACTAATTTATTAGAACTATTATAAATATCTTTTATTAAAATAATAAAAACTAAAATTATAAAGTTAAAGGAGAAAAGTACCTAGTAAGAAATAGATTACCGGGATACTAGAAATAAGCTTTTTCTTTTTAAATAGGTTTTTATTTATAAGATAGATATAGATAGTTTTCTAGAATAGTATAAGGTAAGGATTTATATATATAGGGATATATAGCTAGTTAATCTATTATAGATTATATATATAATAATTCTAGCTATTTAAATATTTCAAGTAGTTATAGTAATTATAGTATAATTTAACCTCGAAGTCTATTAATTTAATATTATTAATATATTTCTTAATACTATGAGGGATCCTAATAGATCTCTAATAACTATTAAGCTACTAGATAAGTTTAAGGTTACAAAGTATTATACCAAATTTAAGTATACTTTTTATAGATTTTAAAATATACTTATTCTTTAATATAAGACTTTTTATATTATTTTTAGGTTATTAAGATTTAAGTTATACTTAGAAGAGTTTTATCTATTTAAAAATAAGAGTTTAACTATTTTTCTCCTATTCTATATAAATAATATTCTTTTTATATATTATAAATTAACTAAAAAGGAAACTTTTAAGATTATTAAAAATATTAAGAATACTTATAAATTTAAGGAGTAAAGTTCTATTAAATATTTCTTAGAAGTTTAAATAGTTTAGAATTATAAGTATTATAAGATTTATTTAGTTTACGATATATATATTACTAAGATTACTAAATACTTTAATCTTAACTATAACTTAACTTTAATAATACTATTTCTAGTAATAATTTTTATAATAAATCCTAGTAAAATTATATTAAAAAAGATTTATAAGTACTAGATAAAAGTTAGTTTAATACTTTATATTTCTATTATAATATAACTAGATATCTTATTCATATATTCTCTATTTTCAAAATACTTTATAAATCCTTCTTAAGTATATATAAATATTATAAATTATATAATTTAGTATTTCTATAAAATAAGATTCCTAGTATTATAATTTAAAAATTCGGGGAATATTAATAAGATATTTTAAACCTTTTTAATTACTAGAAATATTTTATTTATAGATTATAAAGAAATTTCAAGATTAAATTATAGTTATATTATTTCTCTATTTAGAAAACTAATTTAATAGAAAGCTATTTAATAGAATATTATAATTATATTAATAATTAAAATAGAACTTCTTAACCTAGAATATACTTTAAAAGAAACTATAATATTAAAAAAACTATTTCGAGATATTAAATTTAACCTAAGAGATATTTAGAGAATCTATTATAATAATTACTAGATAATTAGACTAGTAATTTTAGATAGTAAATACTTATTTACTAGATTTTAATATATACATATTTAATAAATATAACTTTACTAGGAATACTTAAAAAGTAGTTTCGAAATAGTCTATATATTTATAGATATAATACTAGTAGATAGACTTATAAAGAATCTAACTTAAATAAAATTTAAATAATTTAGAGTATTTCTTAATTTTATAGATCTATAAGTAATATTCTTAAGACTAGTTAGAATAATAGAAAAAACTATTTAAAACTATTTCCCTATTTATTTAAATAATATAAATAAATAATTTAAATTAATCCTTATTTTTAATAGAAAGTTTTTATAGTATTAATATAGAAAGTAAGAATATATCAGAATTCTTCTAATTACTTAAGAGGAATAAAACCTTTAAGATAAGTCTTTATCTAATTTAATACTAAAAACTTAAATTCTAAGTTTTAAATAAATAAGTAAAATATAGTAATAAGTATATAGAAATTAATACTATATCTTATAAAGAAAAGGGAAACCTAAGCTTAAACTAAAAATAACTATCTGAAACTAGATATATAATTATATCTATAATTTCTAACTATTCTAGGAACTAGCTAAAGAATTCTAAATATACTATAAGTTAGCTAAAATATAAAAAGTCTACTAACTAGGGAACTTATTTCTATTACTAAAAAACTGGGGATATAATTACTTAAAACTAATTAAGGTAGTAATATAAACTAAAGAGTTTAAACTAGCTAAAAAGGTAGTATAAACTAGGGAATTTAAACTAGTTAGGATATTTAAGCTAGAGAAAATTATTTAGTAATAAGTATTCTAGTAGTAGATTCTAGTTTATTTCTATTCTTAATAAAATTAGTTTCGAAGTTTTTCTATTATATTAATTATAACTTAAAGTAGGTAAGTTTCTTTATAATATTAATCTTCTTACTTTTTAACTAAAAATAGTTAGATTTAAATAAAAAGTCTTAGGTTAAAATATTTACTTTATTAGTATTAGGGATCTTAAGAACTTCTAAATAACTCTTAAATACCTTATAAGTATAATTCAAAACTAAAATATAAGTATTTCTCAATCTATTCTTATACTAATAGTATTAGTTAGAAACTAAATCTTACTTACTAATACTAATAGTATAAAGATAAAGTCTATATAAAAAGATGAAACTAGAATAATACTTTATATAGGGGATAGTTTACACTAGCTATAAATCTCTAAAAGTTTTTATTTAGAATAAGTATTCTTCATAATCCTCTACTAATTTACTTTTCTTAGTAAAAGTAAATTTCGTAGGGGTTCTCTTTAAAGTAGTAGCTTTAGGGTTAAGTTTAGTAAGTTATTATTTAGTAGCTTCTAGTTAATATATAAGATCATTAATTCTTAATAAAGCTTCTTAGTTTCTAATCTAAGAAAATTTATATATTATATTAGTAGTTATTTTTACATATTTCTTAGGTAGCTTAGCTACCTCTTTAGTATTTTTATTATTATCTTCTACTTTATTATTATTACTAATAAATTTAGATACCTCCTATTTTTCTTAGGGGTCTCTAGTTAAATTATCTTCTTTATTATTAGAAAAAAGCTTTAGAGTAATAGTCTTCCTCAAATAGCTATAAAAATATTTTAAACTAATACTAGTAATGGGATCCTTAAGTAAGATAATACTCTTTTTCATAATACTACTTAACTTTAATATTTTAATATATTTAAAGATTAGTCATAAATATTTAAGTAAATTAGGAAAGTTTTTGAAATATAACTAAATAAATAATCTTAGTCGAATTAACTAACTTTTATATTAATTTAAGAAGTTTAAAGTACTAATAAAGTATTACTTATTAATAGAATCGACCTAAGCTCGAATCTTAGAAATTAACTATTCTTAGATAAAATTACTAAGGAAAATAAATACTTAAATAGAGAGAAAAATATAAAGAAAGAAATAATAATCAAATATCTTAAATAAAAAATAATTAGATAGAATTACTAAATAAAAAAGACCTCTTAAAAAGAATATAAAAAAGTATTTTAAGTTTATAACTTATTATCCTTATTAAGTAAATAAAAGAAATAAATACCTAAAGTAACTTTAAATTATAAATCTTAGTTTCTTTTTAGGTTAGGGTTAAAGAGTAACTACTCTAAATTAAAAATATAACTAATAAATATAAGTACTAGATAATTAATAAAGTAAAATATTAGGTACTTTAGAAAGTCACTAGTAATATTGTATTATTTAGGAATAGGTATAATAACATTATACTTAATATTCTCGAGAGGTTTTTCCTATAGTTAAAATATTAGTAATAACTAATATATATTATTATACCTCAAGCTAATATATAGATACTATATTACTAGAAATATACTACTTATAAATAAGAAAGTAACTATTAAAAATATTAGTATAGAAGAGAAGAAAGAAATCTAATAAATTAAAAATCGACAATTAATTTGTTTATAATACATATAAAGATTAGATGACTAGTGATTTTAGAAAAAGCTAACTAATTACTCTTATTAACGTATAATAAAGATAATTAAATACGCGACAGATTACAATAACTTTATTAGTTTCTTTTATTTAAATACTAGAAAATCTATTTTAAGAACTATTTACCCTATTTTATTTATTTAGTATATTAGTTAAATAATATAAAGGTATCTCTAGTAGCTCTACTACTAGGGGGGTATATAAAAATATATATAGTACTAAAACTACTATATAACTCTACTAGCTACTATTTAACTCTAGTAGTTTATATAAAATATTTACTATTCTATTTAAACGTATTCGGATATTTTATTCTAGTTAGAAGAAAACATACTTTTTGATAACCTACTTTCAAACTATATACTATATTATTTATTTATTACAGCTAAATAATCTTATACCTATATTATTTATTCTTAGTATATACTTATATTTTATAGATAACTCTATTCTTTCTCTAGATATAATTACTTATACCTATACTATTTAGAAAATAATAGAAATAGTTTACTATATTTNATTTCTTTAAATATTACTAATATGAGATAGTCCTACTAATAAGAAAATTTAGTTATTATTAATATTAAATAGCTTTACTAATAATAAAGTTTATACTATATTTATCCTAAGTAATCCTATACTACGCTCCTTTTTTCTTATCTATAAAAGCCTTTTTCTTCTTTCTATATATAACCCTACTTTTTTTCCTCTAGCTTTATATAACTCCTATCTTATACTTATTATAATACTACTATTTCGCTACCTTTTTACTTTCTTTCCCCTTTTTACGTTTTATTTATTATTATATTAACTACTACTACTACTAGATCTAGCTTTCCTAATAATAACTTCTCTTATTACTATACCCCTTCTAAGCTTACTACTTATACCTATAGTAGCTATATTATTAAAAGTAATTCTAATAATAAAGAGAACTAGCTTCTTAATATAGTTATCTCTATTTACTTGAATTGTTATTGAAAGTAGAATAGGAGTAGTATTACTTATTCCTATATATTAAGTTATAGCTAATCCTATTATAAATACTTAAAGTTAAAAAATAAGTATAAGTAAAATTTATATTTCTTTATTACTAGCCTTAAGCTATATACTACTAGTTACTAAATTAATCATTCAATTACAATTAGTAACTATATTATTTCCCTTATTATTACTATTCTAAAATAAAAAGTAATGTTATACCCCGCTATATTACTATTCTCTTATTTAAGTTTTCTACTATAATCTAATACTATAATAATTACCTCTATTATACTTAATAAATAACCCCTACCTATATTACTACTATACCTACTACTCTTTTTTCTTATACTAAAAATACTTTTACTTCTATTCCTATTTTTACCCCTAAATAAGTTATAGCTAGCTTTAGTACTATTATATAAATAATAGTAAATTCCTCCCCTTCTCTTTCTTTATTTCTATTATACTAACTTTCTTATAATAAAATACTATAATATATTCTAGTAGTTATACTATACTCTACTAATATTATAACTATATCCTTAGCCTTACTAAAACTAGCTTACTTATCTACTACTACTATATAATTACTACCCCTACTTAGTACTACTAATACTATCTTTATAAATAAATATTACCTCTTACTATTACTAATAATAAGGAAGAAGAAGAAGAAGATAATAACTAAGGGGAGGAGGAATTCTAGGGGTATAAAGATAATACTAACCTTTTTACTTAATTTATTTATTTAATACCCTAGGAATAAATCTAGTAGCTAGTTATATATATTATTTAGGGGCTATTATATTACTTATTTAGCGGCCTATATAACTTTCTACTATTAATTAATTAATATCAAGTTATTATTCTCTTGAATATCCTTATACTATAACTCGAATTATAACATAACTTTATTAGTAATAAAACATTCTAAAAATCCCAATATTAAAATATTATAACTTCTCTATTTAACTAGTATAATATAGTAATATCCTTACTTTAATATATTCTTTATTACTAATATCTCCTTAATATTATATTCCTCCTAAGCTTTACTATTTTCTATAGTAAAAACTAGAATAGGATTAGGGTATATATCTATATACTATTATAATAGTAATAAGCTATCCTCTATTTATTTAATAAAATTAATATAGAATATTAAATAGATATTTATAAAAATATCTAATATAATATTTAATAAGTTTAGTATATTAATAACTTGATATTTAAAAATTACCTAATAAAGTTTCTTATTTAGCTAATTTATTTTAATATAGTATAGTAATAATTATACCTTATCCCTAACCTAGAACGTTTTAGCTACCTATTATATTTTATTTATATTTATCTCGTTATATTACTACATATATACTATTACTATTTAAATTATAGTAATACTAGTTTTAAAATAAAATAGGAAAACTAAAACTTATCCTAAACTAGAATATATAATTCATTTTATTATCTAGGAATATAAGATTTAGTTACTTTTACTCTATACCTAGAATAGTATCTAAGCTCTTCACCCTATATATAAATTTAACTATAAATCTTACCCGATAATAGTATTTATACTAATGCTAGCTCGCAACTAGTTAAAATAGTAATGAAATTACTTATTATTATAGATAATTATACCCCCGGTTCTAATATTCAACCCTATAGTAGTAGA
>RYZW01002434.1:0-12659 GCA_004367215.1 Colletotrichum trifolii
GAGTCCTAATAACTATACCTAAGAAGTTAGGTACTAGTAGGCTACTAGTAAGCCCCTAGTACTACTTTTAAGTAGACTTTTCACGCCTTTTACGAGAACTTCTCTTTTACTCCTTAGTTCTAAATAAATAGTATTTATACTCCCTATAGCTAAATCATAACCTAGGCCTAGCTTTTTATACTAAGAATATATTTATTTTAGAGATTTATATTATAATAACTAGTATATACTTTATTTATATTATAACTATAATACTTAAGAAAATCCTTAAATACTAAAATATCTACTAGATCTTAACTATTATATATACTAACTTATATTTACTCTATAAATACTTTATAAAGCTTAGTATTACTAAAAAGAAATATTTAATAATTAATATCATAGTATTAAAGTAATTATATAAATACTATAAGTTTTATAAAATATAATAGATTAATAGGGATAATAATATTACTAATATTTTCATAAAAAGTACCCTAAACTATACTTTTAAGAGATTTATCAATTTAAACTATATGATTATTTAAATAGAAAAATAGGTTATTTAAGTAGAGTAGATAATCAAGGACATTTAGGCGTTATTAACTAAAAAGTAAAAGGATTACTTTTAACGCTATTTTACGCTTATTTTTATCGTTATTTTTAATAGCGTTTTAGCACGCGTTTATAGTATTTTTAGCACTAGCTTTTATATATAAATAAAGGCATATAAAGCGTATAGTAAGAAGAAAAAGTTACTAGTATTAGTAACACTATACTATATAGTATACAGTACCGCGTATAGTATATATATTTCTATATATATATAGCATATATAGCTATATATCTTAGTATATAATGTACATAACTATATACCTCATATTCTACTAGTAATACCCATTACTAGCTATAGCTTTATACTATAGTAATTAGTAAGTAACTACTATACTATAGATCTAGAACTTTATATACTTATATATAAGTATATAATATAGTAATAATAATAACGAATACCAGAACTCTTTTATATCTATACAACGAGATCATATATAGTATACTATTATCCTCTTGTAGATAAACTAATAATAATACTTCTTATAACTAGATATATTTCGAGTAAGTAGTTTTAGTATTTTTTTTACATTTTAGGTTATATATTTAGTTTTCTAGTAGTTAAAAGTAATATATAAAATAATCTCAAATACTGATAGTTTATTGAATATATAATTTATACTATATATAGAAACCTTTCAATTTGAGAAGTACTCCTACTATACTACTATATACTTAAAAGATTGAATAGAATTATCTAGATTCCTCTACTTTTCCTTTGCTAAGATAAAAATACTCAGGATCACTGGTTTTATGTGGGAACAAGGTGGCCAGTTGAGGGTAGTGGCCATTACGGGGTGGCCGACGTTACTGTCAAACCGTTTGTAGACTTGTATTGAAGTACGAAGAAGCCTGATGCTTGCAGCCGCAACCCCGCGAGCACCTCACACCTTCCTGCACTTCAGGAGTTCTCCCAACCTCATGTGCCTTGAAAATCTCGTTACAGTCCACTGCCTGCCTGCTTATTGCAACAATACTATTTACCGTCCTCCCTTAAGAGATCTTGGCCAGGCGATACGCATCTCACGCAACCGATTCTTCGACAGCCAGCCGTAGCGCGTACCACTCTGCAACAGACAGCTGCGAATGACGCGGTCTGGGAAACTAACGAGATTGTTGGAACGAGTGGAAGATTCCGATTCAGACGAACTTTCTGCGGTGCATGCCAATCCCATCGAAAGGTCCGACACGTCGCCATCGTCTCATCCTGGGAAAATGGCTCCGTCGAAGAAGGGCCGCGGGAGATCGTCCACATCAAACAGGATTGTTAAGCCTCGAGAAAGGCCAACGCGCCGTTCCAATGCAAGGGCTGCGGCTGCTTCCGCGAGTGTCACGGTTATCGATAATCTGAACAATGAGAACATCAAGAGCCGCGTAGAACATCCAGGAAGGCGACTTGTTCATCCATCGCAGTCGGGGGAGGACAGTGAAGATGAAGTCTTGGGAGACGAGGGCAACAGTACGACCCCCCCCCGAGCGCGCATCACCAAGCCAAGAGGTCGACCAAAGATGTGTGCGATGCTGGTAGAGCGAGAAGGAAACGGCCGTGCCTCTGGCTCGGCTGTCAAGCCCTTTACGGGATCAACAAAGCGAGGACGCCGTACAGATGAAAAGCTGACACAGAGTGGGGACGTGACAATTTCAGAAACACAGACCTCAGGGGACATGGAGGTTGACAGTGAAGGACACGACCAGTTCGAAAACCTTCCTTCACCGCCCAGAGCATCACAGTATGGCACAGGCGCCACGGTCTCTTCAGATACGGATGCTAGTGGAGTCAAGTTGCGCAGGCGCTTGGGCGACCTGGTTGCAAAGTACGAGGGACTTGAGCTCAAATATCGGGACCTCCGCGAGATTGGCATCAAGACAGCGGAACAAAATTTCGACGTGCTCAAGGAGCAGAGCGAGGAACGGGCAAGAAGTGAGTGTCGCAGGGGTAGCAGATCGATGGCTGATGGGGCTAACTAATCAAAGCTGCGAGTGAACTCATCAGCAACCTCAAAGCAGACCTTGCGACTCAGAGGAGTCTGGCTAAGGAAGGCGAACAAACTAAGAAGAGGCTATTGGATACGGAAGCCAGGGTGGCCGAGCTGACAAAGCTCTTGGCCGACGCAAAGCAGGAAGCCAAGACGCTGTGCAATAAATTGGCGCAAACCAGATCTGCTGAAGTTGCGGTAACATCCAGGGTTCCCGGCAGCGCAGTTAAGGGCGGAGCTGCGGCTGCCCGCGCAATAGCGACGGCTAGCTCAGAGGCTGTCCAAGCGGCTCAGCTGAAAGAAGACCTCTATGGTGATCTGACGGGGTTAATCGTCAGATTGGTTAGGCGCGACCCGGCGGCTCAGGTCTTTGATTGCATTCAGACGGGCAGAAATGGGAGTAAGTTCTCGCAAGCGAACACTTGGACAATGATATATTCAGTGACAGGGGCTAACAACGGTCTCAGCACTCCACTTCAAGCTTGAAGTTGAGAAGGAGAATACAGGCGACAACTACGAGGAGGCGCACTTCACCTACAAGCCACAGCTGGATCCGAGTCGGGATCGTGACTTGATGGATTTGCTGCCTGACTTTCTGACGGAGGAAATTGAATTCGCCCGACCCCATGCAGCGAAGTTTTACTCCCGAGTTAAAAGGTCTTTAGTAGAGTGAGACGCAGAGCTAGTATTATACCAGGAAAGAGAACTAGCATATGATATTAGGTGAATAGAAAAGTCGTCTTCATTATAATACTATAGAATCCTCATTACTTAATGAAAAAGTTTGACTTAAGCTATTCTATATAACTAAGAGATAAGAAGCTATATAATAAAAACATAAATATATATATAAATATATATTTACTTTTAAGTATTTAGTTACTTTTACTCTATATCTAAAATAGTATCTAAGCTCTTTGCCTTATATATAGATTTATCTATAAATTTTACTTAGTAATAGTATTTATACTAATACTAGCTTATAACTAGTTAAAATAGTAGTAAAATTACCTATTATTATAGATAATTATATCCCTAGTTCTAATATTTAACCCTANTTTACTTTATAGTAGTAGAAGACCTCGTAATAATAGTCTATATAAAGAGAGCTTTATTAAAACTAAGGTTTAATATATAAGGTTAAAAGTAACTACTAAGGTTATAAGGCTAAGAACCTTTTTAAACCTCTTGAAAATAGAATAAAACAGAGTACTTACTTCAAGACGTAAGAGCTAGGCGTTCCGTAATCTATCGCTCTTCTATAACTATCCTCAGCATAGCCTAGCAGCTAGAGTAGTAGTATACTATACCTTCACGATAATACCGAAACCTCCTCGAAATCTATATGGCTACCCGCAAAAAGTTATTTTTAAGTATAATAATATATATTAATTAAATAAATAAACTATATTCTACTTAACTATTAGTTTATCTAGTAGGGATAATCGTATATTATATATAATCTTGTTATATAAGTATAAAAGAGTTCTAGTATTCGTTATTATTATTATTACTACATTATATAGCTATAAATATAACTATATAAAGTTCTAGATTTATGATATAGTAGTTATTTACTAATTACTATAGTACTAGCTTATAGCTAGTAATAAGTATTAGTAGTAAAGTATAGAAGTATATAGCTATATATACTCTATATATATGGAACTATATAGTGATATATACTATATATATATAAGTATATATACTATACGTAGTAATATATACTATAAAGTATAACATTACTAATATAAATAACTTTTCTTTTTACTATATATTTTATACCTATCTATTAATATATAAAAACTAGTATTAAAAATACTATGAATATATACTAAAAATACTATTAAAAATGATATTAAAAATAAAGCTTAAATAGTATTAAAAACGATCTTTTTACCCTTTACTTAATAATACCTAGATACTCTTTATCTACTCTACTTAAATAACCTATCCCTCTATTCAAATAACTATATAATATAAATTAATAAATCTCTCGAAAGTATAATTCGGGGTATTTTTCGTAAAACTATTAATAATATTATTATCTCTATTAATCTACTATATTTTATAGAACTTATAATATTTATATAATTACCTTAATATTATAATATTAATTATTAAATGTTTCTCTTTAATAATACTAAACTTTATAAACTACTCATAAAATAAATACAAGTTAGTATATATAGTAATTAGAATCTAGGGGAAATCTTAATATTCAAGGATTGTCTTACGTAATATAGTAATAATATAAGTAAAGTCTATACTAGTTATTATAGTATGAATCTTTTAAAGTAAATATGCTCTTAATAATCTTTTTATTTTTAATAGAAGAATAATATATAAAGTTACTATAAAAGTTAAACTAGCTATTATTAATTACTATTTCTTAGATTCTTAGTTTAGGATTATTATAAATTCTAGTCAAAACAAGAAATTAGTATTATCAATAGAAAGGCTATTAATAAAAACATAAAAGTATACTTTGGAGAAATTAAGTAATATAAAATTAAAATTATAGTTGAAATACTTAATTTACTACTTAAAAGACTTATTAAATATAATAGTTTTATGAATAGAAAATCATTACTCTTATATAGTATTTAAAAGGTTAAATAATACTTCAGCTTAGTATATTAAGGCGAAAGATACTTTATATATACACTATTTAATATATGCTTTCCTAAGTACTTTAGGTATAATATATATAATAAGGAAAACTAGCTTTTACCCTTAGTACTTTTAATATAAGCAGAAAATATTACTATTAAAACTTAAGATACTTCTATTAAAAACAAGAGAGGTTATCTCTAGAAAACTAATTTTAAACTTTATTTTAAATAAAGCTTTTAGAACTCTTTATCCTTATGAGATAAGAAATTAATATTAGAGAACTTAAAAATATTATCTATTGATATACCTATAAAGCTGAAGTCTTTATTAATAAAATGTAAGATGAAGAAATATAAATTATATATTAATATTTCTATTAGTAACTACTCTTTATAATACCTAGAATTAACTACTTACTAGTAAATACTAACTTTAGTAAAACTATATAATAGTTTAATAATAATTATTATAGATTCTAGAAAATATTACTTTTTAAAATACAAAAACAAATTAGCTATAATATACTTTATAAGTTCTACTTTAACTTAAGTATAGGTTTAAGTAATATCTTGAACCTATATTATTATACTTTAATACTAGAAAAGAACTAAAGTTATAGCTAAAATTAACTATTAGCTACCATATTAATTTATCAGTAATTATGTTAATATTTCAAACCTACTATTGTTACTAAAACCCTAGATTATAAAATATAATTTCTTATTTATCTTTGTTATGTTTCCATTCTTAATCTTATTAATAGTATATAATTTACAATACTTATAATCTTTAAAGAAAATAAGGTTATACTAGATAATATTAAAAATAGTATCAGTAATAATACTCTTAACCTCTTTTTTAATTAACTCTTTAAATAATTCACTTAAGATTATAGTAATATCTTTTATAGAAAATAAAAGAGAAAGCTATATCCAACTATTCCTTAATTATTAGGTATACTATAAAACAAAGCTCTTACCTAAATCTTCTTACTAAAGTAGTAGTTACTATTAATTTTGGAGATATAACTATTAATAATAATACATCAGGGATATTACTTACTATACAAAGAAGTAAGAAATTGTTATTACTAATAATAGTAAGATTACTATTATGTATTACAATAGTATTTTATAGTATAGCTTTAGTTATGATAGTTATAGCTAGCTATCTCTATATCTATCTCGTAGTAATCTTTTTCTAAGTAGCTATATAGATTTTAAGGAAACTTTAGTTCCATTATAAAAATTGTAGAATAATAATAGATTACGGAATACTTAACTCTTATATCTCGAAATAAATATTCTATTTTATTCTATTATTAAGAAATTCAAAAAAGTCCTTAACTCCATAACTTTCATAGTTATTTTGAGTTATATATTATAAACCTTAATCTTAATAAAATTCTCCCCATATAAACCACTACTATAAAGCTTTCTATTATTATAAAGTTAAATATTAGAACTAGGGGTATAATTATCTATATTAATAAGTAATTCCATTACTATTTTAACTAGTTATAAGCTAGTATTAATATAAATAATATTATTAAGTAAAGTCTATAGTTAAATCTATATATAGAGTAAAAAGCTCAGATACTATTCTAAGTGTAAAGTAAAAGTAACTAAATAGTATTTTATAGTATCTACTAAGTATTCTAGGGCTCTATGGGAATAATAATAAACAAAATCAAAATGCTACTATAAAAGTATATGTCTTTATATAAAATTAGATTTCTTGTAATAATATTACGGAAATAACTGAAATAATATATATTAGTATCTTTAAGTATTAGATTTAGTAATACACTTAGTAAGATCTATTATTTACTCTTAAAGTATAGCTTTATAGCTATTATTTATAACTCTCAAAAACCTTGAAAGAGTTTAAGAATAAATATCTTACTATAAGTAGTAATAAAGCGAAAAAAGCTTTACTATCTTTATTCCTCTTATTATATATATATATATATATATATAACTAAAATAAGAAAGCTACTATCTATAAGATAGTAGAACTATTATTTATTACTAAAGTAGTATTAACAATATATTTAGTATAAGTATAATAGGCTTCTCCTATGACTTTCTATATAGTATAAACCTAGGTAACTATATCTAAGGAAAAAGTAGAACCTTCTATAAAATATAAATATATACTAAAATTAAGTAGTATAAATATAGAACTATTTAAACTAATAGTATTATTAATTACTTTATATACTATTTAAAGTAATACTCTTTAGATTACTATAGAAACCTTATTATTACAAATCTTGTATACCCAGTAAAAAGAAATATAGTAATATTTAACTTTATTAATACTATGATATACCTGAATTAATACTATTTAAACTATTAATCCTATAGATTTTACTTCTAATCTAGACTCTTTAGATTAAAATATTACGCCTATATTAGTAATAATAAAATTTAGAAAACCCTAGTAAAGGTTAATCTAGTATACCTTAAAAGCCTCCTATATTACTTTTACTAAGATATTTAATAAAAGGTAAGTAATATTAGATATTATAGTAGTATTAATAATATAAAATATAAAATAACTATTAAAGTAAATAATATTAATAGTAACCTTGAAGTTAAACTTAATATTATCCTCAAAAATAAAACAAGGATAAGAAGAGGTAATACTATATATCTAATACTAGTAGTAATACTACTTAAAAGCCTTAAAAGCATAATATTTAACTAGATATCCTACTTTAGTAAATATATTATAGAAATATGTTATAACTAAATATCTAAAATAGTAATAGAATCTCTATATCTCTAATTCTATAGAATATATAGAAATAAGTATTTACTCTTTATCGAGGAATATCCATACATACCCCTATTTTCACATAATAAGTATAATCTTTTTACTTCAGCAAAACTAGTAATATGTATTATTAAATATAATACTAGAAGAATCTATATTTATTAAATAGAGCAAAAAAGGTATTATATAGTTCTATATAAAATATAATAATACTTAGTAATATAAGAAGATTAACTATTGTAAATATTATAATTAAAGTAGTACTACTAAAATAGATTATAACTAGTTTACTTTATAGAGATATAAAAATTATAAAAAGGTTAACTATTCACTTAGAAATTGTAAACTAGGAATAGTTAGTGATCGAGAACCTAGTCATACCCAAATTAGGTAAAATCCCTTGAAAAATAATTATTAACTAATAGCCTTTAAGTATAAAAGTATATATAGGAGTTATATCTATATTCATAGTAATCTCGTTATTAGAAGTATCTCTCTTAGTAAAAATATATAGTACTACTTAATCTTAGAAAATGCTAGTAATTTTATTTCTATCTAGAATAGTAAGTTACTTACTAAAAGGTAATATAAAAAATATCTTAAGAATAATAAAAGTATAGTCTTTCAAGTTATACTATATTTAGTATCAAGTAATAAGTTCCTTATACTTATTATCTCTTAGGAATACCTAGAAATTATTATCGAAACTATTAATACTTTTATATTTAATAAGAAGAACCTAGTATACTACTATAAAGTATACCTTTAAATTACTAGCTAATTTATCCCTATTATATAGAACATATTACTCTTTAAAAATATAGTTTATTGACTAATAACCTATTTTGCTATATATATAGTACTTCTTATTATATATATATATATATATATATAGAAATTAGGAGAAAGTAATATCTACTTTATAATAGTTAGGAATAACTTTAAATATAGCTATAATTTCAAGTATTACCACGAGGCATATTATATATATAATTAGTGCAAAACTATTCCTTAGATATATTACTATTATTTCTATTACTCTAAAAGTATTACGACCTTTAGGGTACTATAGTATTACTTTTAGTTAAATATAACTAGTTGAAGAAACTCTGAGAAATTACTATAAAACTAAACAAATACTACCTAGTATTCTAGTATACTGTAGTATATGTTTATGAACTAGTAATATAAAACCTTAGTAGTATACTAATTAGTTTTAAACATTTTCTAGAGATATATAAGTTTTAAAATAAAAACCTCGAGTTTTTCCGTTTTATCCTAATTAGGGCTTTTAATTATTATATACTCAAGAATAGTATTTCACTAGTTAGGGAAATAAATCTAGTAGATTTTTTTATTTCTAAAACACTCCTAAATATATATAACCTTCTAATTAAATTATAGGTTTTAGTTAGAGTATATACAATATTTAAAGTTGAAATTAAAAGCTTAATCTTTTAGTATAATAAAGAAAGCTCTTGTTTATCTATAGTATAAAATACTAAAATTAAAATAATCATTATAGTAAATATAAAATTTAGTTTTAAGAACATTATAAATGTTTCTATTATATTTTATACTCTTATTATATAACTTTATAAAATCTATAGTATACTTAATAGATAAGGTTTTAAATAGGAAAATAAAAGAAAAGTAAAAAAAATAATTAAATTACTAAAATACTATATATTACTATTATGTTTATATTTCTTACTAGTAGAAAAGCTCTATACTATACAGTTTAGGGGTTAGTAATCTTATTAGTAGTGGTAAAGGTTATATGTTTTATATTAGTAGTAATAAAAGCTAAGCATCTTATACGATATTTTTAGATATTAATCAGATTGTAATCATAGGTATTACTTCTTTAATATGAAATTTCGTAATATAGAAAAGAAACTCTAGCTTTTCGTCTACTTTAAAGAGATTTTTAATTTCTTTGAAATAATACTTAAAATTAGTCTTAGAACCTAAAGTACACTTCTTTATATTATGAGGTTTTATAGGAATTTAATATTCAAAAGCTTTACATGAAATAGATTAGTATAATATATCATAGACTTTCTTAATTTATATATTAATTTCAACTCTATACTTAACTAAGTACTCTTAAATATAATAAATTATATATGTATTAATAAATTACTATACTTCTATAAACTACTTATTAAAATCTATTCTCGAAGAATTAAAAAGCTTATGGTTATAGATCCTTAGGATATTATGTTATTAGATATACAGTACTATATAAGTAATGATATCTTTAATATTTACTTCTATAAAACTACTATAATTAATTTAAAAGGATTTTTCTAAAAATGTCTATATTAATATACAGCTTAAACTTCTCCGGAACTATCTAGTAATTAGCTAAAACTACCTAAACTATTACTATAATAAAGCTTAATCTAAAGTTCAATTTAAGAATTACTTCTAATATATTAATAGGGAAAGTAAAGAGTTTCTAAAGAAGGGAAGGTTTTTTAAAAAGAATAGGAATTTTGAAATACTATATAGATTTCTTAAGTATAAGAAATATAAGATACTATAAGTCCTATATATTAGAAAGGCTTAGTAATATTCTAAAAACGTTATTATATTTACTAAATACCTTTTATTTAGTACTAAAAAGTATTATTCAAATTTCTTTTTCTAGTATTTTATAGAATATCTTTAAGTAAATTATCTTAAAAATCTATAATTAATTGTTTCATAATAACTTTCATAGAAACGTTATTATATAATTTAGAAGTTTTAGTAAGAGATTTAAGTTAAAAGAAATATTTCTAAAATATCTAAGTTAATACTTATGATCTTTTATTCTATATTGTTTTTTAAACAAAAGGTTTATAATTACTTCTTCTAATATAAAGAATCTTATTTACTCATAGTATAGTAGTAATAGATAAATTAATTACCAATTAGTATTAGTTTATCTAGTAAAGATAATTATATACTACACATAATCTTATTATATAAATATAAAAAAAGTTCCAGTATTTATCATTATTATTACTATATTATATAGCTATTTATATAATTATATAAAACTCTACATCTTTAGTATTATAATTATTTACTAATTATAATAATACTAAACTATAACTAGTATTAGGTATTACTAGTAAAATATAGAAGTATATAGTTACGTATACTATATATATATAGAAATATATAGTTATAAATACTATATATATATATAAATATATAGTTACATATACTATATATATATAGTAATATTCGTACTATACGCAATAGCGTATAATATATAGTATAGTATTACCAATATGAATAGTTATTCAAAAATATAATTTCTATACTATATCTTATTTGAAATGTATTTACTTTACTTCTAGTAATAATAATAAAGTTATATATTAAAGATTATATATTATAACTACTAATTTATTTAGAGAATAATACATATTAAACGTAATCCTTCTATATAAGTATAAAGTAGTATTCAAGTTATTATTATTATTATTAGTACAACAATATATAGTATATAGTACTATATAAAGCTTTAAGTTTATAGTATAGTAATAAGTTACTAGTTACTATATATTTAATTATAGCTTATACCAGGTAGCTAGTACTTATTCCTCGTGAAGTACAAAAGGAATAATATATATATAGAGTAATAAAGATAAGTACTACATACTTTATAATATAATATAACTAATACTAATAACTCTTTCTTTTACTATATATCCTAATACTTATCTATTTATACGAAAATTTATATTCTCAATAATCTATACTTTTTACTTGAAGAATACTTAAATAGTTATTCATTTCTTCTACTTAACTAATCTATCTCTATATTTCGATAATTATATAGTTTAAACTAATAGACTTCAGGGGAGGCTAATAGTTCGCTCTCTACTATAACTATTAGTAGATATATTACTCCCTGAAGTACAACTTTAGCCCTCTTACCCCCCTACTAATTACTATAGCTAGCCCCTAGTTAATCTCGAGCTAAATAATACTTAAGTAGTAATTCATTTCTTCTATATAAGTAATCTATCTCTATATTTCAATAATTATATAGTTTAAACTAATAAACTTCGGGAAAGGCTAATAACTTATTCTCTACTATAACTATTAGTAGATATATTATTCCCTAAAGTATAACTTTAGCCCTTTTACTCCCCTATTAACTTATTATATGTAATTAGGAGGTAAAATCTAGTATATATTTGTTAGGAATAACGCGTTTGAGCAGTAGAGTTTTCGCTAGAAGAACTCTTAGTTGCGGTACTATCTCTATAAGCTTTACTTTACTTTAACTAGATAAAATAAAACTATACGCGTTATATTTAGCTATATTTAATTACACAGAATATATACTAGATTTTACCCCCTAATTATATATAATAATTAAGAGTCTTATAATACTAAAAAGCTACTAGGTTAAAAGTATATATTATGCTAAATCTATGTATTTTAAATATTAAGATATCTACTAAAAATACCCCTATACTAATCTTTAAAAAAGCTAACTAGTAGCTTACCTAGTATAATACTTTTTAGGTAGAAACTAAGGCTTATAACTTATAGGATTACTTAAATTTTAAAGTAATAATTCGCCGAAGTTTCTTTTTAAAGCTTCTTTAAAAGCTACTCTTAAGTAACTTT
This sequence comes from Colletotrichum trifolii, assembly GCA_004367215.1. NCBI lineage: Eukaryota > Fungi > Ascomycota > Sordariomycetes > Glomerellales > Glomerellaceae > Colletotrichum > Colletotrichum trifolii. The sequence continues at coordinate 12,609 of RYZW01002434.1, forward strand.
CTAAAAACTAGATAGTACTAATAAATATATAAGATACCTAAATTAGCTATT
>RYZW01002435.1:0-12654 GCA_004367215.1 Colletotrichum trifolii
TAATCTATTTAAGGTTATATACCTCTCGGGAACCCTGTAAGGGAAGCTATACCTAATAGTCAGCTCTTACCTAATACACCTACTAGATACTACTGGTTCTAAGGAACTATTTTTAAACGGAGAAAACCTTGAGTAATATAATATGGTTAGTTAATATAATAGGTAATAAATAGGGAAAGTACAGGCCTATCCGTCGTAGTTACTTTTTAAGGATTATAGTTACGTAATACTAATACTAGCTAGCTGTTATATATATTACTAGCTATTAATAGTTAGCTGTTAATATTAGTAGTCGCTAGCTGCTAATATTAATAGTTGCTAGCTATCAATAGCTATTAGCAAGTACTAGTAGCTAGTAGCGGTTACTATATAGTTTACGTAATCGGAAGGTATGTAGTTACCGGTCGCGCTTACCCGTTATAAGATTCGAACCTATTACTCTTACTATAATAGTAAGAGCTAGCTAGACGTTAAACCACTATATCAAGCAGGTCTTATAATAAATATATTTAATAAAAGTAAAATATATAAACTTTACCTAGCTATCTAAATCTAGTATAATAACTAGTAAATAATATATTTTATAAGAGCTAAAATAGTTTAACTATATATAGAATTAAAATATATAGATATCTATAATTACCAGCTATAATAAGAAACTTAGTAAAAGTATTTTAAGATACAATATATGTTTTTAGGAAACTTTATAGCTAATAGTCTTATAAAGCTTCTCTAAAATTACTAGTTTAGTATTTTTATTATGTAGATTAATATAATAGATTAGTTAAACAATTTAAAATTATAGTAAGAAGAGGAACTTTAAGATATTAGGGGTATTAGAAATACTATATTTAAAATATTTCTTAATAAATAAAAAATACTTAAATAACCTAAAAATAGACCCGCTTAACGTAGTAGTTTAATATCTAGCTAGCTTTTACTATTGCGGTAAGAGTAGTAGGTTTGAATCCTGTAGCGGGCAAGCGTAACTAGTAGCTATATGCTTTCCGATTACGTAAACTAATTATAGTAACTACTACTATCTATTAGTATTTACTATTAGTTATTAATAGCTAGCAACTATTAATAGCTAGTAATAATTACTACTAGCTAGTTAGTATTAGTATTATATAACTATAATTCTTAAAGAGTAACTATAATAGATATAGGCTTATATTTTCCTTTTGTAATATACCTTCTATATTTGTCAGCTATCGTATTAACTAACTATATTTACTACTTAAGGTTTTCTCTATTTAATAGTTCTTTAGAACTAGTAATATCTATAGGGTAAATAAGGTAAGAGCTAATAACTAGGTATAACTACTTTTAAAAGGTCCCGGAGAAGTATAAAACTTTAAATAGATTAGAGACCTTTAATAGAAACCTAAGTAACCTAAAGATTATACTACTTTTCTTATTATAAGAATAGAAGTTTAATAAAAATAATAAAATTATTTATAATACTTCTTATAAGATATAAATAGAATTTTAATAGTATTATTCGAGGGAGGGGCCGATAGCTCGCTCTCTACTACGACTATTAGTAGACATATTACCCCCTAAAGTATAACTTTAGCCTTCCTACTCCCCTTACTAACTATTATAACTAGCCCCTAGTTAATTTAAAGCTAAACTCCTCGTAGCTATAATAGCTAGTATACTTACCCTATATTAACTTTTTTATAAATAATAAATAACTAATAACTCTTTCTATAATAACCTTATACTTTTATACCCTTATACCTTTATACCTTTATACCTTTATAACTATATATAATTCAAATATCTCGAGATATTCAATTACTACTAACTATAAACACTCTATTCAAATATTTATTATAACTTTAATATCTATAACCTTAATATCCCTACTAAGCTTTACTTATCCCTAAGATAATATTTTATCCTACTAATATAAAAGTTCTCTATTACTAATATAAATTAATTTATAATCTCTATATAAGTATAGTAAGACTCGGCTTATTTTTATTAATAAATAATCTTAATATATTAATTAATTATAACTAATAGTTAACTTATAAATAATATTTATATAAATACAAATACTCCTAGTATAACTAGATAGCTTTTAAAACCTCTATAATTATATTATTATAATACTCTAAAATATCTAGTAACTAGTATTATAGTAATATATTAATATTAAAGTATTATTTAATTAATACTTAATCCCTAATATTATTAGCTTAGTATAATAAATTATAAGTTAATTAAATAATCTTCTTTTAAATATCTATAAACTACTTATTAATTATAATACTTAGAATAATTTTATGAAAGTTTATTTTAATAAAATAATAGTTTTAGTTATAATAGTTATAATTAGATATTTCTATACCTATTCTATATTTCCTTTTTTATAAGTAATTATATAGATTTCGAGGAGATTTTAATTCTATTATAAAAGATATAGAAAAATAATAGATTATAGAATACTTAATTCTTAGTACTCTATTTTATTCTATTTTTAAGAAATTCATAAAAGTTCTTAACTTTATAACTTTAATAGTTACTTTTAACTATATATATTAAGCCTTAGTCTTAATAAAACTCTCNAACTTTTATATTAGTAGTATAAAGTCTCGTCTTAGGGGTAGGTAAAGTTTAGTAGAGATATTAAAGTTATAGATATTAAGGTTATAATGAATATTTAAAGAGAATACTTATAGTTAGTAGTAATTAAATATCTCGAGATATTTGAATTATATATAGCTATAAAAGTATAAGGGTATAAAGGCGTAAAGGTATAAAAGTATAAAAATATAACATTATCGTGGAAAGAGTTATTAGTTATTTATTATCTACGAAAAGGTTAATACGGGGTAGGTATACTAGCTATTATAGTTATAAGGAGTTTAGCTTTAGATTAACTAGGGGCTAGCTATAGTAGTTAGTGGGGGGATAGGAAGGCTAAAGTTATACTTTAAGGGGTAATATATCTACTAATAGTTATAGTAGAGAGTAAGTTATTAGCCCCTTCCTAGGTATTTCTTATAAGATATAAATAAAATATTAATAGTATTATTTGAAAGAACTAGCTTATAAGTAATACTTTTAAAGCTAGAAGAGTATATTAAGAATAATATATTTAAGTAATAGAGTTTTCGCTAGAAGAAACCTTAGCTATAGTATTAAAACTATAATCCTCGCCTTACTTAAACTACTTGAAATAGAGCTTTGCGTAGTATGCTTAGCTATGTTTAGTTATACATAATACATACCAGATTTTGCCCTCTAATTACGTGCAACAGAAATAGAGCCTCGCGCGGCGCGCTTGGCTACGTTTAGTTACACAGAATACACACCAGATTTTGCCCCCTAATCACGTGCAACATATGCCGTATGCGTGCAGAGGCGTACGTGCCGTGCGCGGTAGCGTATGCCATACGGCATGGCGTTACCGACAATAATATCTAAAGGGGATAGACTTACAGACTGCAAAGCTCCAGCCTATCTCGTGACTGTCGTTATAGGCAACTGGCGAGCTGTCAAGACACAGAGAAGGTCCTCCAGATCTTACTATATTGCACAGAGAGGGGTCTCTAGATCTTACTGTATTCCGGTACTCAATTGCGACTGTTTGCGCATTATTGAGAAGAGGCTGTCAAGGCTGTATATTCACCGCTGAGGTCGGGAGCCGCAGTCTAACGGCTCTCAAACTGGTTTCACGTTACCCGGGTTGAATAGAAACAAAGGATACGTCCGAATCTACGTATACCAGCACAGGAATCGACTTAGCACAAGGCAAGGCCACTTAGGACACCACTAACAAGGATAAAAGCTGATCACAGACGACGGCGGGTGTTATTATTGGCGATGAACGACGACAACAATGATAGCAAGAACTATAATAATTAACAAGGGTTGATCTTGCCTGACGATTGCTTGCAGTGAAGCACCCGGCTTAGTCGCTCGCTTCCCTCAACGTTGTGCGTTGTTTGGCCAGTGGCCGCGCTGCAACGAAGACATAGACCGCGACTGCCAAGGCTTAATGATGCGCTCCTTGGGCTGACACACAACGCCTTGAACCGCCATTCACGGCCCGCAGATCCTTCCCACGAATGATTCATCCAGCAAAAGTACGCCCCGCGCCAAGTTTCGATGTGAACCCACTGCCATTCCTCTATCCCACACACTCTCGCGTGCGGGACGACAGCAGTTTTGCCATGGTTTCGATGGCGGTATGGATTTTGAATTCCTCCGTCATGGCACTAGCCTCAAGCTCGCTGCAGCACAGCGTGAAAACGTTCAATAACCTTACACTATGTTAGCAGGCACGTGCTATATGTGAGTAAACAGGCGTTGATGGAACCCAGGGTCCCAGGTTTACTTACCTCTGGGTTTGACTTTACAAACGGAAGGTCGAAGAACATGTATTTTTCGTTCTTTAGCAACTCCACAATGGTAATCATGAGTCCCCAAGGCTGGGGCCAGTAGCCAATAAGTCGCTCCCATAAGACACGAGTTATTTGCTGTCGAATGTCCGCCTCCTCAGGATCCTTCAGACCTTGACCAAAAGCGTCGAGCAAAACACGGCTGAAGTAGCTGGTGTGCGCGCTTGGAAAGCGTAGCTGATTGACAATGCTAACAACCAAGTAATATCGGGCTTCAGGGGGTAGCTCACGGAGCAACAGAGATAACGTAGCTGCGTCCGAAGACGCAGGGTTGAACACATCAGTTCCCTTCTGTGCAGCATGTCTTACGGCGTAATTGCCAACGTGAAGAGTCACAGCCTCGATGATGTCGAGGTTAGCATTGATAGGCACGAAACCAAAGCCAGTTTCGGTCCGCCGGGCCTCGGTAATGGCGCGGGTTATGTGCGCCAGCGTGTCTTCCGATGGTCCGTTGAGAAGTGCATGGTCAAGCACAGCGAGGAGGCCCAAGTCCCTCAGCTCTGAGGCAGATTCGTCAACCTTGTCAGACTGCTCGCGAACTTCATCTACCCGCTCAGCCGGCAAGCCGAGGAATGGGGGATCTGGTATCTTTGATTGTGTGATTGGGTTTACCGCCAAAATCGAGTTCAGCAGTTGCTTGCAGTGGGGCGGGATGCTAGAAGCAAGCTGATGTGAATGAGCAGCGAGATATTCCGAGTAGTCATGCTGAAGAATCACAAGCAACTTCAAAGTTGCACGATAAACCTCTCGTGCCACGTTGGACGGCTCCAGTACCTTTAGTTGTTCTCCCACGTGTTCTAGAAGGAACTGAAGAAGCCTCGTAATAGCCGCCCATCCGGCGCGTTCTTTTAGCATGTTAGGTAGGAAAACGCGGTGTTGAAGTAGCGATAACCACCCGAACACGAAGCCCGGAAGGTAACGAGGTCCGAGGTCCGCTAGTCTGACCGCAAAACTGAGGAACAGTTCAAATCTCTCTGCTTCAGGCAGCATCTCTGCCGTCGAGTTCACCTCGTATAGCAGCACCGACAAGAGACGGTGGAAAACTCTCTGGTTGAAATGCTCGCCACGCTTGACATGGTGATGGTTGAGGATGAGGACAATCAGAGCGAGGATCGAGTCCAAGTATGCCGTTTTACTATCCGCTGACATCAGTTCAGGCTCGCCATGAAGTCGAATGAAGACGCTGATAATCTTGGCCAAGGCGTCTGCAGGTAGGAAAGCTTCTGACAAAGTCGCAGTGGAATGAACCAGCTGATCAAAACGGTCGACCGACATATCCGTGGCGATTCGAATAAAGAGAAAAAGATCATCCTTGCTTGTGACAACGCCTCGAACCTGCATTTGCCTCACGAACACAACGATCGAATTGTCCGAAGCGTTCTTGTTGTTGCAAAGATGCATCCACTCGTCAAAGACGTATTCCATCTGATCTTGTTGCACCGCGAGGTCGCTGTCATGTCGCGCATTCAGGGCCAGCGCCTGGCCTGAGAGTTTCGCTTTCAGTCGCTGACCTACTTCCGAGTCAAGTCCGTCCCTAAGCCAGGCCCACGCAGCCTCGAGCGTTTGGACAAAGTCACCGTATAGAACCAAAGGGCGGTTGCCTAGCAAGGTCAGGTCTACCATTGACTCAAGAAACTCCAACGAGCCCTCTTTCCTCTGTTGTAACGCTTTCGCCATCGAAATGTCGATGTTTCTCCAGTCAAGAAGGTCCGTACGTAGGAGAGCAGCCAGCAGAGGGAGTTGTAAGAATTCGCTACCAGACTGCTGGCGAAACAGTGCCGTAACGCGGTTATTGAGGCTAGGACTGGAAATCTTCCGAAGCGCCTCCAGAGTATGGACAAGACTCTCCAAGAAAAGGTTATCATCGACTTGAAGGAAGATAAGCTGAATGATCTGGTGCGCTGTAAATATGGCAAACTCCTCGGAGGTCTGAGAAGCTTTGATCACGTGCTGTACCAATGCGTCGACAACATCGAGGACTGGATGGGGTCGGGGTAGTTCCGCGAAATGCTCTTCCCGGGCTTCGGTAGCCACGCGCTGTAGCTCCACAAGCAGCTTTTGCACGCGTTCCACCAGAGCTCGAGAGTCCATTTGGAATGCCTGACTTCGTGCACTCGCCATAACGCCATTATGTACGGGGGCATACTGCTGCATCTGCGAAGCCAGATGTTGAACTGCCGGGGCCTCCACACCAGCGCCGAGACTTGCAACGGCGGGGAATTGATCCTGAAGAACCTCATTCGCGAGCGAACGAGTGGCGTCAGAGGCTGAAGGGACATGCGACGGAGTTGTAGAAGTGACTGTCCGAGGTTGACGTGCGAAATCCTCGTAGATGGCCATTTGCTCCGGATTTAGGCCGCCGACATTCGGTGATAACTTGAATGGATTGGGGATAGTCCAAGCCCAACGATTAAGAGAAGAGTCCATATAGGGAGTATTGGGGTGCTGCTGCCTGTGACGACGGCGAGCTTCCATCTCGGGCTCGATCAGATCTTCAATTTCGGGAACTGCTCTCTCCTCAGCCTGCTTCTCGATGATGTTGCAGGCGAGGTCGAGATTGGAATTGACACACATGATTATGGTACCTTCAGGCAACCCTTGGGGCAAATCATTGGACAAGTTGCGCATGTAGTTAGTAAAATTGGCTCTCAGAGGCTCTTTCGAGGTCACCAATGCAAGACTACCAGCCGTTGCCTTGACCATATTGATGGCTGAGGTTCTGACTCTGACTTCGTCTGGCTCGGTGACAAAATCCTTGTGTATCATCTGCTGCGTCGAGATGGCCGCAATGGTAACTGAGCGGTCGACAACGGGCTGTATGATATCCTGCAAGGCCCGCGTCAAAGCGCTGCGCACGATTTCATGGAGTCGCGTCGCCGTGACAACCATCTCGTTTGTGGGCGGAACGTTGATCACGGGTCCAAGATCAGGTACGGAGGCAGCGGCCACTTGGGGCGACAGACCTGCCGTGATACCGGCAGGTATGCCATTGAGGGACATGCTCTCGAACGTGTCGAGGGCATCTTGTGCTAGGGTATCCTGTGGTCCCTCGGTAGCTGTGCGGTTGAGAATCTCACCAGAAGGCTCGATGCTCTTGTGGTCGAGGTTAAGACCTTTGCATAAGACCTCTATCTCGAACTTGAGGTTGAGCTTGAGTTCTGCGTTGTGATACAGGTCGATAAGCAGGTGGACAATGTCCATCAGCCATGGGTTCGGCGGTCGAAAGACAGTCGAGTTGACCCCCTGGATCAGGACCTTGCAGACGAAAGGTATAACAACGATGAGTCTCTTCGTATCGTGTGCTTCAATGAGAAGTTGTTTGAAGGCGATATTCTTATGTTTGATTGGTTTATCCCTTGCAAGAGTGAGGAGTCCTAGCCAGCCGCCAAGGTTCTTGAGGTGTGATCGTTCGGTCGAGTTTTGCAGGGTGGCCTCGGAGTTGAGCATACGAGCGACACTCACATAAGTTTCCCTCATGACCTCGCCCCACAGGATCTTGTCCTCAAACAGCTTGACTAACTCAAGGTAGACCTGGTGGTAGTTGGGTTGCATCTTTGCTCTCTCTTCCACAAGATGGCTTGCAAACCATTGCTGATGGCGCTTGTCGAGAATCTCGCGAAGTTCCTGGCACATTGCCTGGAGGGTTGTTTCCGTCAAGTTGTTCAGGACGAACTGAACTTTGCCCTGAGTATCATTCGAAGGCTCTTCGAAGCCGAATTCGGGTGTCTGCTCCGTCGCGCTTATGGCACTAAACGGGGCAGACTGGCGCTCTGGCATCCTCGTTCCGACGACGTTGCCGTCAACGACAGGGTCGGTCCCGAATGTGGGCCCCTGAGAGGGTGGCGTGATGCCATTAAGGGATCGAACCAGATCCTCTTCATGATCTCTAACAACCTCCTCAGCCTTTTTCCAAGCTTCGGTGCCCTGCAAGCCAGGTATTTGCAATAGCTGTCGGCAAAAGCCTGGCCACTCTCTGAACCGAGAAAAGAGTTGCATCAAGGCCTGCAACCCAAACTTGTACATTGAATCGTCAGGAAGGTAATCTCTGACCGCTTCCAAGATCATACCTAGTCCGATTTTCAGAGGTAGATCTGAGATCAGTTTGTGAGAAATGATCCCTCCGAAAAGCACTGCTGTCGTCGCAAGCGCCTCCAAGGGATAATCGACGTAATGAGTGTACTCATCGAAGAGACCATGAATCATGCACGCGAACACATCTTGATCAAGGGGATCGCGTGAGCGTTTGTATCGTTCCAGGATCTCGACAATGTTGCGAACTTGGATCTCATCGCCGTACATTTTCTTGTAATGCTCCTCCATTCTACTGTTGGCCGCGGTTGGTAGAGCATTCCCGTCTTTGCCATTGGTATCGATGATGTCGTCCAAGCCCTCGCCATAGTTGATTAACCTCGGATACACAGTAATGCATGATCTCTGGACCATGATCAAGTCTTGACGAGGGGCTTTTGGCAGAAAGTCCTCAAGAATTTGAAGAAAACCGCTCACGGTTCGAACTTGTAGTGTTGTACTGGTTTTGACCGGCGGCTGTCCCTCGGGTGGGCGCTGATACTGAAGTTCGAGATTTGCTTTGATGAGCAGAAACTGTAGCAGTGATCCTGCAATTTCGTTGCTTCGTTCCGCGTTAAGACGAGCCCATTCAATGAGGTCAAGATGTCCTTCGGCGTGCGCATAAGCTGCAAGATCCAGTCCAAAGCCATTTGGTACAAAGACTAACTCGTCTAACCACTTGTGATGGAGAGCATGCTCGAAGATGAGAGGCAAATCGGTGGGCTTGATTGCATGCGCGTCAATCAGACGTTGGATAACCCATTCCTTGTCCTTCTTCCAAAGGCTATCGAGAACGAAATCATACTCCGATGACCGCTTGTAGAGGAAACTCTCGAAGAGCGAGTTCAGGGTGTCTACAGCCATTGTCGGCCAGGGCTTGGGCACACCGAAGGCCGAGACGACGAAAATGTCCAAGTTAGGCACGACCACCTCTTGGAAGAGACGTTTAGCCTCAGCGCTCTGTGAAGCGTGCACGGAATGCAGCGCGACATGAAAAACAGCAGACAAGGCCTCAACAGAAACTAACGCGTGCTTGACAGCAAAAGTCGCTCTTCGTTGCACCTCAGGCGGCGACTCAGCATACGTCTCCAATGTAAGTGTCGGTACAAGACCAGGTATAGTACTCGCGTCCAGTTGGTCAGGCTGAAGGGATGCGAAGGCGCATATAAACGACAGTTGGGTCTCCGGGTGCTCCCAATTGCCACCCCAGAGTTTCTGGACGTCGAAAGTCGAGTCTGTCTGGGCAATCGGTAGAAGAGCGTCATAGAGCCGTAGAAACTGCCGTGAAGAAATTCTAGCTGATCTATGGTCGAAGTACGACAACACATCCTGCCAGCTGAATGATGGGGGAAGCACCTGCCGGAGTGCTGCGGCAAGAACTGAGGGGTCATACTGCAGCGTGTGACTTATTATGCAGTATGTCAAAGCAATAGAAACCTGCTCTTCGCTGAGCTGCACATTTTGTGGCCGATTCTGCAAATGAGATATGCATGCTTCCTTGTCGCGGGTGAATTCGCTCCCCGTTCTCTGAATGTAGGTAGCTAGTGCATTGGGGGGTTTATCGGCCAGCACTCTAACCAGGTCAAGCGCGGCAAGAACCTCTGAGGGGGGTGGGGCTTGAGTATCATGCCATCTCGCCTGCACCTTGTAGGCCAGCTCGGCCTTAGCTGCGGCATTCAGATTCGGGGGCTGGTATTGGATGAATCGATCGACAAGAGCAGCGATAAAAGAGTCGGTCATAGCTGCATGTTCCTCATAGTTGGTTTGTTTGAGAATGTTAATGAATGTGGGAAAATTTGTCGACAGTATCGCATCGGCTGACGCGGAAGGTTAGCTCAGAGACAGCATGAGCCAAGGAAGATTCCAGTTACCTTTGGTCTTCAGATCTGCTCTGGAGCCCATTTTGAAAGCCAAAGCTAGAATCGTCTTTTCGAGAGCGTCCAGCTTGAAGGCTTCCATGAATGTTGACATGTCAAAGTCGCGGAATATTTCATCGGACCCCGTTTCAATTGACTCGGCAATCTTTTTCCCCTGATGAATGTCCGATGAGAGCTTCTTCAATTCGGTGATGAGAAGATGGAAATTGCTGTTGGCTCCAGGTCGTGGTTGGCCGTGAAATATGTGCCCTGCGTGAGCCACGACGAGGCGGGTGAAATACTTCGCGAAAGCCTCCATCCCGTGATCATTGATGAGCTGCAATCCGTGAAGAACGTCCGGGATCAGCGAATCTTCCAAATTACGAAGCGACGTGCAGGGATACAACATCTGAAGTCATCCAAAATCGAGGCAGAACAAGCTCGAAACACAGAGCGTAATGACGTAGCGTGGTAGGGACAATATTGGTGCGTACCTTCTGTATCTGTTCTCCTTGAGTCTCCCACTTGACACCTTCCTTGTCCTCCTTGATGGCACCGAGAAGTAGGTACACCTGAGCAACAGCAATGTTAATCACAGAATGATATCCGGTCGAGCTGGCAGTAGCAGAGACTGCGCCAACACTCAGGGGAGCTGTTGCCGATGAATAGTGCGAGTGCCCACCTCCTGCTTGCAGTGCCAGTGATAGATGTGGAGAAATCGTTCCCGATCTTGGAGGTGGGACCATGGAAATGTGTGGCCAAATGGGTTGAGTGGTGAAGAAGTCCGCCTCGGCGAATGTTGACAATTATTTCTCCGTTAGGCCCTTTCCTCAATCGTCGCCGAAAAGGACAACCTAGTCGAACTCAGCTTCGTAAGCTGGAGAAAAGTGGCAAGCTATGAAGCGGGCAGCAATGGCGGCGCTCTTCAAGCTGCGAGTAACGATGATCGATGAGAAAGGGGAAAGCTTTTGATGTAAAGTCGAGTGTTGGTGTATCCTTCAGGGCGTTTGGGTCGGTTTTCGTCGCAATAGAGAGATTGCAGCGCTCAGAGGAGGGGAGGGAGGGGGGGGTTCTTGGCCGAGATGCCAGAACACGTCAAAAAAAAGCACAAACGTAGTGCTATTTGCTCAACTGCCACGAACGACGGCGGTGCAGTGAGCTGAAAGTCGCCAGAGAGTTGCAGGAGGAGAGTATCTTATGGTATGGGATGGGGAAGGGAGGGCGAGACCGTAATAACGTGCGACTGCGACCTTGTAGACCGACCTGTCTTAGCGGGTAGTGCTCGAACGGGCCAACTTCACGAGCAAAGAAGAATTTCGAAAACGGTACGAGGCCCAGGTACCTGGGAGTACCTCCGACGTGGTGAAATATTTCGAGATATTTGAATTATATATAGTTATGAAAATATGAGAGTATAAGGGTGTGAAGTTATTGTAAAAGGAGTTATTAGTTATTTATTATTAAAAAGGTTAACACGAGGTAGGTATACTAGTTACTATAGCTATAAGGAGTTTAGTCCTAGATTAACTAGGGGCTAGTTATAGTAGTTAGTAGGGAGGTAGGAAGGCTAAAGTTGTATTTTAGTAGGTATTATATCTACTAATAGTCGTAATAAAAAGTAAGCTATTAGCTTTTCCTATTAGATATTTTAGAATATTATAGTAATATAATTATAGAAATTTTAAAAGTTATCTAGCTATACTAGGAATATCTATATTTATATAAATATTGTTTATATATTAGCTATATTTAATATACTAAAATTATTTACTAATAAAAATAAGCTAAATCCTACTATACTTATATAGAAATTATAAGTTAACTTATATTAAGAGTAAAGAACTTTTATATTAGTAATATAAAATCTCGTCTTAGAAATGGGTAAAATTAAGTCTAAAAAATATCAAAATTATAAATATTTAAGTGATAATAAATATTTATATAGAATACTTATAACTAGTAGTAATTAAATATCTCGAGATATTTAAATTATACATTAATAGTTATAAAAGTATGAAGGTATAAAAGTATAAAGTTATTATAAAAAGAATTATTAGTTATTTATTATTTATTAAAAGGTTAATATACGATTAGTATACTAGCTATTATAGCTATAAAAAGTTTAGCCCTAAATAAACTGGAGGCTAGCTATAGTAATTAGTAAGAGGGTAGGAAAACTAAAGTTATACTTTAGGGAGTAATATATCTACTTATCATAGACCTAAGCCTTAAAGCTTATATAGGATATTACTATTAAGGCTCCGCATAACTACTACCCCTATAGTCTAGTAAAGAGTTTTCACCTTAAGTGT